>JAQQZX010000011.1:14887522-14902435 GCA_030068355.1 Notoglanidium maculatum
AGCTACACCTTTTAATTTATCATCACATCTAAATCGCAGTTATCATAGGAAAGAATATTGGTGGAGATGTAAAGGCCTGCTGACCTTGTAGAAATGACAGGACACTATTCCCAAAAAGTAATTTATGGAGATGTAACTGTCACACTATCATGGGAATGGGCAGATTTAAAAATTGTACTGCAGCCATCCACTAGAGGGTATCAGAGATATTTTGGCTTCACTTTCAAATTTTTTGTTCTAAGGTCCTATGTACTGTGTGTAAGTGTATGTGAGTGAAAAGTAATTGTGGCATGGGCAAGTTTGGACACCTTACAAGTTTGAGCACCCCTTTCAGCAGATATCACAGCTGGCAAACACTATTGTAGCCATCTAGGAGTCTTTCTATTCTTGTTTTTGGAATGTTCACCCATTCTTCCTTGCTGAAGACTTCTAGTTCTGAGATATTCTTGTATGCACATCATGTTTAAAATGTCCCCACCCTTTTTCCCAACTGACAAGGTTACCACATGCATCACCTCCCCATCTCTTCCCTGCTATTCAAAAACTCCTAGCCAAGAGTCTTTTGTCCAGGGCCTGGCTATCTGTCATAAAGGAGAAGCTGCCAAGAACTCGAGCCCAGGTTATCTGAGTTGTCCCCACTTTTTACAGATTTCCAGGCAGCCTTCATGAAAAGAAAAGCCCCAGACAGTAATAAATCAGACTTAAACTTATAAACAGCTTTCTTCACCTTACCTCTGAAACATTTTTGGAACTAGAAAAATGATGCCCTGTCAGTTCACAGTGATTTATGAGCAAGTTCTGTATGTTAACTTATTGCAATGGTTCATCCACCAAATATTATGACCAAACGAAATGGCCAAATGAAATGAGAATGGTTCATCCACCAAATGAAATGCCCTTAATTTGGAGTCAGGAAATAGATATGGCAAGTCAACAAAGGCATGTGCACAAGAGTACTGAAATTGAGGTATAAGTAGTTTTATAATGTAACTCTGAGATACTACTCTGAGCTGTTGTATGAACAGCATGTTTTTCTATTTTCAGCTCAGTAATTTTGAGATGGTTGATGAATACAGGCTTCTGTCTAGGTCAGGCCGTAACATAAAAAATAAGAAGGCGAGACCAGGATTGCATTTGCTTTGTATTATAACTTTTTAAACTTTCTTTTTAAATAATGGATATTGGTGTCAGAAGCCATCATAAATAAAAAATCTAACTGTACAGAATATTTTACCTAATTTATCCAACAAAAGGAAACATCCATCCATCCATTATCTATACTGCTTATACATTAAGGGTTGCGGGGAAGCTGGAGCCAATCCCAGCTAACTTCGGACGAGAGGCAAGGTACACCTTGGACAGGTCACCAATCTGTTGCAGGGCTAACACAGAGACAACCAGTCATTCACACTCACATTCACATCTGTAGGCAGTTTAGAATAGCCAGTTGACCAAAGGCTGTGGGAAGAAACCGGAGCACAAAAAACAAAAAAATACAAATTCTTCCATATACCCTTTTCTAAACAGTAACAAAGAGAAAACTGTTTATACAGAAATGGTGTCAGCTTCCTATTTTCCAAAATAATTTACAGGGTGTAATCTTTAGTTTGTCTTGTCCTTCCTCTCACTTTTCTTGTTTTCTCTTCTTCATCATCATCTTCCAGGTCTAGCTGGTCAGAGCCACTGACGAGCAGGGCACCACTAGGGCTGAATACACATCCGAATGCTGAGTCCTTGTGACCCTACATCTCACACACACACACACACACACACACACACACACACACACACACACACACACACACACACACACACACACACAAAGTCCGATGGCTACACACGTAAATCTTTGTGAAATAAATCTTTTATTATTAGATCCATTTTATGAATTGTGCTGTTGCTGAACATTGAATATTGTTAAGACATTATAGTCTCAAACACACACAATGGCTTTCTATGCACATGACAGACCTAAACAGTAAACACTCACCTGTAAACACTTTAAACACTTGCCGTCTGCCATGTCCCACAATTTAACCTGTGAGAGCAGAGAATATTTAACATAATGATTCTGTTTCTACATGTGTGTGTGTGTGTGTGTGTGTGTGTGTGTGTGTGTCTGTGTCTGTGTCTGTGTCTGTGTCTGTGTGAATGCGTGTGAGCTCTGACCTTGTCCCGTTCGGCAGTGGATGCTAGAACTGATCCGTCTCTACAGAAAGCCACACATCGAATCCACACACGCACATGGCCAGCTAGCACAAACACACACTCTCGCCTCTGCAATGACCACACGCGCACTGTTCCATCCCATGAACCAGATGCCTGAAATGCACACAATCATGCACACCATGTTTTACTTCTGCTAAACGTATTAACACGAACTTCACTGTCATCACAAGGGCCCGAACTTATAATACAGAAGTGAATACATTAATTGATAAAGAGAAGAGGTGATGAAGAAAATAGATGTTTGGAATGAATGACGTAATGAGTCTGTTCCTGTCACTTCATGATGTTGTCTCTTTGCACAATAAAACTAAATTTAGCCCAAACAAGAAACTTGTAGATCTAATTCATTTTTTACTGACTAGAATAGTTCCAATGACAAGAGAAAAACATTTGTTGAAAAATAAACCAACCCAGTGTTGTTTTTGTCTGTATTGTCTGTCTTTTGTGCGTATGATGTTTGAAAAGATGCAACACATGGGGGACAGTCATCAACAGACAGTGCTGCCTTGTCATTTATTAGTGCTGCCAATGGTTTAGTATCAGAATAGAAAACATTGAAAAACAGTTACAGCTTTCAAGTACCAGATATTCCAGCAGTTTGTACAGTGGAAAAGGGGTCTGGTTGTTTGCCTGCTGCTGGTTTATGACATTATCAAGATATTCTCCAGAATAGTAGCTAATATAAACACATATCTTAGGCCCTGTCAGATCAGAAGTGGACAGACATGACTCATCACCATGTCTATCATGAGTCTCTAAGATGTCCAGCTGACCACTTGTCAAGGTCAAAGGGCTGGCACACAGTTATCAGAGAGAGATTTAGAGAGATTTCAATCTTTGTGCGAAAACAGGTGACGGAAGTAGAGTCTCTTTTGTGAGAAGAACTGGTTTCATAACAATTACACTAACTCTGTTGTGATCTTTATAATCTTATCAGTAGACTAGCAAATTATGATGCCACCTGCTAAGCTCTAAAATGAAATAATGATCGGTTTGTGAGACAAATGACTGACAGTTGGAGGTGTTGCGACAGAGGAAACCCATTTACAGTGACTCTACACACCACTGAATAGCCTACCAGGACTAAACAAAATCGTAGCTATCAGGAATCTCTACAGCCACGTGCTCATGGCTAAAAAAATCTACTCTGCCATACCACAAGAAAAACTGTCGTAAATTGTAGAATAATGTTGGGTGACTCTTGGAGAACTGACACCATTGGCTTACAGTGATATACATGACCCAAGCTAAAGCTGTTACATTTTCATCAATGGGAACATCGCTAAATCTGTCTTATGTCAGATTTGTTTAGCACAAGCTAGCTAGGAAAGCAAAAATGTTTCAAGAACTAATAACAGCATGGGCTGTTCCAATTGTTGAGATTGATCCTCCTCATTTTTTTGAGCGTTGGCATGCTGTCACCAAAACAAACACCACATCCTGCATTGATGTCATATTTCCTATCACGTCCTTATCAGGGATGCATCAGCACACAAGTGGTTTGAGTAAATGCGTCTTGAATGCACCTTGGTGGGTTTTTTTTTTTTTCACCTTTTTTTAGTGCTGTCCACTAAAATAATGGTTTTTGAATTTTTGGAAAACTGAAACTCACCAACATCCCGGTGATGGAGAAACAGAGGCAGGCCACATTCCCCTGATGCCCTGATAAGGTCACAACCTCGTCATCACCACTCAGACTCCACACTTTCACAGTGTGATCCCATGAGCCTGTGGCCTGGGAACACAACACACAGTCTTCATCATCATACAAGCGTGAAATATACCAAACACACAGCATACGCATGAATGATATCAATGACTGTATGTCGCGCCTGCTATTAACTGTTGTAACAGACCCTCAATGAGGAGGGTTTTTTTTTTTTGTTTTTTTCCTGTATGCTGCTTATTCTGATGCCTAAGCTAGCTCATTGTACTGATATTATAACTAGCAAAATGCAGCTGAATGAAGAGATTGCATGAACCAGTGCTACCACTAGCTAACATTAAGTACACACTAGCTAAATTTCTTAATAATTTATTGATTGTATGACCTTAGTGAACACTCAAAGTAGCTTGGTAAATTTAGTCAGTCACTCCCTTTTAAACAAACTGCATGTACTGCATGGAATGAGCGGAGCATGAAACAGTGCGCTTCTTCTGTCAGAATGGGAACTTACTGCAGGTGACAGAAATCATGGAGAGCAGCAATTAAATATAAAGATATTTTTAAAGTAAAACTTGTGTTGACTGATGTTTACCAGTAAATTTCCTGTTGGTGACTTACATTAGGTTCTTACACTTATTTGTACATTAGCCATCATTTTATTCAAAGTATTGTCAGCTAGCTAGCAATTTATACTCCGGTTGCCAAACATCTAACATTTACAACATCTGCCAAACATCTATATTTACAGGCGTGGAAAGAACACACGAGGGGTAATTTTCTCAGAAACAAATGTGTTTGTGCTATACTTTTTTCCTCAACAAGGAAAACTTGGGGTGGATGGGCTAGTTGATTTGGTTGTTATGGTCACCGGCTACACAGGCTACCAGTCAATGGATAATTTACCATGGTTGATATGGTTACCATTCAAAAGTTCCCAGCGCACTGATATGGAACAGTGATTAAAACTTTTTCCAACCAATCCACTTTACAGGTGTCCTGTTAGGCAACTAGGCAGCCAATTAAAAAAAGAGTATTCTAGTCTCCGAGGTATAAGGCGCCATGTTGTCCATGTACATATGATCATATATCCATTACATGCTGCTTTATATACTGTATCAAGCAGACGTACTGTTGCATTTACAGAACATTTAATATTTTCATTTATCATTTAATACTGTTAATACATAACAGCTGAATAACGTACTTGAGTGTTCACATCATATAACAATATTACTGTATTCTATAGTTCCTAATACTCAAGAGACTTGGTGGAAATAACTACACTCTCAAAATAGAAGATAACCCAACCAGACTCAATTTGGAAACCCAGCAGAGATTAGTCTAATTATACTAATACTATTTATCTCTAGATCTCAACTTCAGCCATATTTTCCCTTCAAATAACATTAGCTAGTGTACTTTTTGTCAGTAGGCTAGCATTGGCTTTATGTTGTCTTATGTTGTCTTCGGTTGCACACGTGCACCTTTTGTACTTCTGTTGTCTTACATGTAGCACCTTGATCCTTGAGAAATGTTGTCTCATTTCACTGTATACTGTACCACATGTATATGTTGAAATGACAATAAAAGCCACTTGAACTTGAACTTGGCTATCAAACCGAACTACATGATTAAAAGGTTATTGCCTTCATAATGAATACATTACAATTGAAGCTTTTAAATTAATCCTTTTTTTGTTTTCTGCTCTGTCTCAACAGGCACAGTGGAAGATGTACATGTGTGTGTGTGTGTATGTATGTATGTACCAGCCAGTGTGAATCTGGGGAGAATGCACTGCTCTGAACAGCAGCACAATGACCACAGAACTGCCTCAGTTTGAGCCCAGTCTGCACAACACATTAACACAACAAGTGAAAAATTTGGCTACTAACACACAGCATAAGACAATAAATCCACAGACTGTTATCTTTGACTGTGTCTATAAACCAGACCAATTGAACCAATAGCCTACACACATTGAAGCTGTTCTAGTGGATTTCCTTTCAGTTGTCACCCATCTATGAGTTAAAAACAACACGTAACCTAGAAACATTGTGGAAATATTATACGCACAGTACTCACCTGGATGTCCCAGAGCAGTACTATGTTGTCCCACCCCGCTGATACAAGGCTTAGGCCATCGGGACTGAAGGTCACCGTTTCAACACTTCGCGTGTGACCTGAACAATAATTTTAGGTTATTTTGGTATTCTTCACTAAGTTACATGGTTTCAATTATATTATTTCAGTATATATTTATATTTTTATTTAAGTCTTTATATTATTTAAGTTAAATTTAAGCAAAAACCTCAAACTCATTGTTGTGGAATATTTCAGGAAATGACTCTTCTTCCCTTGCTCCAGTGCAGTATTGTCAGCTTAGTGACTTGATGAAATTTTAGAGTTTAATGAAACTCTTTAGTGACTTTACATAAAAATGGGAGTGGTGCTAAATCTAGTGCCTTGTTGAGCAGGCATTAGTGATTGTCCTGCCAAATGGTGAACGAAAAAGGAGTCTACGCTATCTTGAAAAAAAATCTTCCTTGTTTTGCAATGTTTTTATATGTAAATGATCATGATGCTTCATGGCATCATTTGGTGACTTCTACCGACTTTTTGATCATGCATTTGCAACTTTTCCCTGAAAAGATTGTGCAGAACCAGTGCATTGCCCATTATCAATCTAATTTGGGTTATGTTGACTCAACAATTGTAACTAGCTAAACCCAGCAAGCATGCTGGGAAAAAACCCCAAGCATTTTAAGGGGGGTAGAATGCTACAATGCTGTTTTAAACCAATATGAGCTAGATATGATTAATAAAGTTGGAACTTCTCAAATATGTTACTTGAGGTCACAGTGGTGGTGGCAGGGTGTTTATTTAAAGGCAGTTCCACCTCGTGGCAGCCATGTGGCCACGCCCCGGAAGCAGCAAGGACAATTAAGCAATGTCACGTGAGAGGGAGCGTTGCACGGCTGTGAAACTTGACATGAGGCTGCAGAGTGTTATTGCGTTTATACAACAGTTCTACTATCACCATATATTAATTAATAGTAATAAGCGACACCAGATTACGATTTCTTTGTTTATTTAATCATTTATTTGGCTCCGAAGAATCACATTCACTTTATAGCACGCCGCCTATCTGGCTAGCTAGCTCACACTGATTTGTTCATTCCCGTTAAAAAAGTGCTTCTGGTAAAATTGGCGTCCCTTCTTCCCTTTCATCTTCATCTGACGAGCACTCATATTTAAAGCCAAACGTTATATTCCTGAAAAATTTGCTGATAACACTAATCTGTTTATCAGTTATCTGCTGATAAACTTCTGTAGTATCCATTTCGAACTAGGAAGTGATTGTATGTAATGAACAGAGACGAGCGAAGTGATACACACAGTGAAACGTCCCAGTGCCGTTATAGGAAATATCAGCGCGCTTGGAACGCCGCTCGACCAATCAAATTAGTGGACCGCAATTAACTGTTGTACATAACTGTATCATAACTAACTGCTGATCATAAGACTTTTTAAATCCTGTTTCGTTCTTGTCTATAGGAAGTTCAGGTGCCTTATTCAAGCAGTTATATCAAAATTCCAACAAACCTGTAAAAATGTGAATGCGCCGGATGGGTGACGTGCTCCAGACACGCGCGGTACAGTCATGTGACGCGCTCGCGAACAAACGGCCGTCCTTGGAAAAAGTGCACCATTTCACCGGCCCTGAAAAAAATACGCATATAATTACTATCTGAGTTAATACTACCTCTTGATAACAAAGAAATGACTTCTGAACATCCCAACCTGTGTGACCGCGTACTTTGGCCAGGAGCTTCGTGTTAGACGCTCTCCACAGGTAAAGGCGGCCGCCATCCGTGCACGTGAGCACAAGCTGACAGTCGGGCGATAACGCGCAACAATTCACCTGCACATAATAATAATCATCATCATCATCATCGGCTTTATTTTTGCTTTAGAAATAAAATTCTAAATAAACTTCAGTTTTCAATTACCACAAGTTTTAGCCTCAATAATTTCTGCCCTCAGTTATAATGCTTGAAAAATCCATTCCATGTTCAGTTCATTCGGTTTTATTTCTGCTATTTGTTCTTTTAACAATAGACACTGTTACAAAGCAGCTTTAGATTTGTTGAGTTTAATGTAATGTTAATCTAATCTAATGAGTTTAATGTAGATTGTGATTTCTCAGCAACAAGCAAACTCCCTGAGACATGAGGAAGAAACCTAGAGAGTTACCAAACTCAAAAGGAAACCCTTTGATGTTTATCTGGGTGACATTTATTAGCGTGATTATAAATGATCATTCTTCAACAACTTTATATGTGTTAAAAAGATGTTCGTTATGAGTATCATGGTCTTTATAAATTCAGAAGCAGTTCCTAGGTGCAAATCTACCACATCCAGGTGAGATTATCAGATAAAGAAAGGGTGAGACTTTTTAGCATACACCATTTTTGTGGAGCTCAATCTATTCTGAGTTATACACATAGCCTTAGTGAATCATATATTGCTCATGTTGTGTCCTAAATCATATTATAAATAGTACATGGCCAGTTATTCTCTAGAATCAAGTCAGATTTTCTGCAAATGCCACCATGTCCTATAAAAGTGGTAATGTATTCTTCCTTCCCCATTGCCGCCCCATGTCTAGGACACGCTACTGTCTAAAACATCTTATACCTATAGCTACAACTATTTGTTTAAAAAATATATGATTCATTGCTATGATTAATGTGGATATAGCCTATCTATGGGCAGCATAAAAAACAATCAAATTACAATTGTATTACAATTACATAATAACAGTAAAAACAAGTAAATATATAAAATTTACATTTAAAGTGCTCTAGGCTTCTACATTAAGGAATCAAATTATAATATAATATGATCTCCACCCACCTCTCCTTTGTGGCCGGGAAAGTATGTGACTTGTGCAACGATGACACCCTTGAACAGATCCTGCCACATGGCTACTCTATTTAAGAGTTATAGGCTACATGTTTAAAAAAACAATAATAAAAGGTTAAGTTCTTATTGCATCATTTAACTTCCAAAAGGAGCTCAAGCTGTAGCTGGAGGTGTTTACCGCTTCGTCGTATCCACAGTGACAGTCTGGAGAGCAGGGTGGGCTGTGTTGATCATTAACAATCCCAGTCAGGCCCACAAGACCTTGTTAAGAATTAATTGTGAACAAATCCATCTCTCCCTCTGGGGCCTTTAACCAAATGAATCTGTTTTTGAAAGACTCATGTCATGATTCACAAGCACAAGCAAACTGAAGCTTTAGTTTTTCACATAGAGAAGTCATTATCTGCAATCATAATACAATAATGTAATAGAAATAATAAAATGTAGCTGAAATCCCCTACATTTGAAAATATTTATAAACAGACAATATTTGTGTTTGTTAACCCAATTGTGCATGGTGTGTCAAGTAGCTTGATATATTTGAGCCATTTTGTTGGAATGAATTAAATCAGTAAAATGACTGGTAACACTCATCAGTATATATCTGAATTGAGATGTTTGATGGTGCCATGAGGCAGAGCATGTGGTTTTATAATAATAACTGTATATAATTGTCAGACAAAATCTAATATTATTTTTTAAATATAATTATAAAAACTGCACTGTTAAACTAGGAATAAGTGAAGAAATGCAGAGTGCATGCATTGATTAAAGTGGTTATTGGAGATAAATGAATGACTCTCTGACATTTGAAACCTTGCAGTTCTCATGAAATGCATCTCTGCAGGTGTTATCAGCAAGCTATAAACGGTGTTTTCATGTCAGTTACAAAATATTCTCTTC
Organism: Notoglanidium maculatum; assembly: GCA_030068355.1. Taxonomy (NCBI): domain Eukaryota; kingdom Metazoa; phylum Chordata; class Actinopteri; order Siluriformes; family Auchenoglanididae; genus Notoglanidium; species Notoglanidium maculatum. The sequence goes on from JAQQZX010000011.1 coordinate 14,897,247, forward strand.
AGTAATCTGATCCTGAGTCATAGCAGGCCTCCTAGCAGGATGCAAAATGCACAGCAGCTCTGTAAACACATTGGTTTGTGTGTTTTATGATGCAGGCTTGTGTAGTTTGTGTGGTAGAATGCTGTTTACCAGAAATAAAAACTGTCGAGTTCACTATCCCATCACACCCAGATGTTCATGAACAAAGTTTGCTCACTATCTCATTTTCATTCCCTGCCATATCATTTTCATTCACATCTGATTGTATTTGCACCTTTTTCCTTAACCTTCAGTGTGTTTTATTCTGTCCCACATTCACTTCTTCACACCTTTGAAAACGAGTTCTGCCTGAAAAAATACGATTACATAAACTGAGACCAAACATCTCTTTTTAGCTGTTAGAGAAATCCTTGCATAAAACTGAAATATTCTGTATCTTTTGTATATAATACTGTAGCTACTGCTATGATAAAAAAACAGTAAAAATCACTCAGACAATCTGTGTCTAGTTAGACGGTTTTTCTATTTTTCTGACATAAATTAGTCAAATAAAATAGCATTAGTCAGCTAATTTGCTTTAAAGTTTAGTAATTTCCATAAATTATGATATACAGTATCAACATTGTCACCTCATAATAATAAAAACAATGTACAACTACCATTAATAATTACGATGACCATTTCCATTACGGATGGCTATGATGCTGATCGTGACAGTATACGTTAAGAAGTGTCAGTATGTGTTAAGAATGTAAATGGTATGGGAAAGAAGAATGAGGAAGGGACTAGGTTATGTAAGTGCTGAGGAAGTTTGAGAGAGAGCGTGAGAGAGAGAGAGAGAGAGAGAGAGCATGAGAGCGTGAGAGAGAGAGAGAGAGAGAGAGAGAGAGCATTTTGGAGGGTTTTCTGGTCTGACATCACAGCATGTTCAGACGCAGAGAGGGTCTGGCTATTTTTCTTCTCTTTTTTGTGGATTATTAAGGCTGAGGCTGAGAGAACTGTTTAGTCTGGAGTTTTCATTTGGGAAAGATTGAACTAATCAGTAGTCATGGCAAATACATCCACCATCTTGTTGTTGAATTTACTTGTGGGAATGGCACAAGGTAAAAACTAATTTTATTTTACCATTTTAAGCAACTATTTTTTGCATTTTATTATAGAATGTGTGGATTAATTGAATGAATATCATAATCATTTACATTATATTAAACTAGATTGTGAAGTCCATAGTCATGCATCACTTATAGTCATAAATACCTAAACCTAAGTCATAAATAGCTTAATGTTTAATGTGGAAATGATGTCTGTGAGGGTTGTGAGGACGTGACTACCTTCACAGGCCTATAGACTCCCATAATATGAGTGGTTTCATATTGGCTGCGACATACCAGTGCTCAAGTACTGCTAGTGGTGCTATTAAAATTTCATGACAATTTCCATGACTATAGGACGAACATTGCATACTGCCAATTGGTGCCAGCATAAAGTACACAACGCAGGAGTTGATGATATATAGTTGCTGAAAGAACACAAGGCAGTGGGAGAACTGCATGTTTTGTTCCATGTTTACAAAGAGAGAAAGAAGACAGAGGGGTAGTGAGACCGTTAAATAAACCAGGGGTTAAGAATGAAAAGTTCAGCATGCTGTTGAAATCTGTGCGATGCTTGGAGTGAATCATATTGGGAAATGTGACTCAATCCAGCAAAATGAGTCACAGTGACCCTTGTTTTTTTGTTTAGTTTATTTTTTAACATCACACACTCATACACACACACACACACACACACACACACACACACACACACACACACACACACACACACATTTGTCTTACAATCATTGTGAAGACCTGTTGATAAAATTATTAATGCAGCTAATTAATAAAATGCTTAAACCCTAACCTCAGAGAGTTAACCCTCTAGAAGCCAAGATCCTAAATGATTTGGATGATTCAACACTTGATGCTCATCAGCAATATCAGTTTATACAGTGACAAAAAATATTTGTGAGCCCCATGGTGGATATGTAGAATCCATGTTGCTCCCAAGCAACGCTAGCTTCCAGAGGGCTAAAACAGGTTTCCTTGTGAGGACCAGCCAAACATCTCCACAAAGGTCACATTTTGCTGGATCGGGTCACAAATGTCTTGCTTGTAATGAACAATCAGTGTTCACCATGTGCATGACGTTTTCTGCACAATTATATCATAATGTTTGTGGAAGCCAGGTAAATATCTTCTCCATATGAAGTGTACTGAAGCTAGTAGTGTTAAATCTATTCAGACAAATAAGAACAAAATAATGTTTTATCTAGCAGAGCACCAAAACCCTAACTCTCCTTTCCTTTTTGTTTAGGACAGGAACAGCAGAAAAATGCTCGTAACATTACAGGCGTTATCAGCCCAAGAACTTTCCAGGGTCATGCCATCCCCATTCAGCTTCCTCTTCCTCCAAATTCAACGGAAATACAAACACGCTCCATTGGAGTTGTTGGCCCAGCCCTTGTACTGTTGAGCAACAGCAGCGCCTCATACCTCAGGAGTTCATTGAGTACGCGAGTCATCCCATCAATCTACATAGTGGCGATTGTCATCGGAGTCCCTGCCAACGTAGCCATTTTGGTCTTAATTGGCAGCAAAGTACGTGCGGTATCCGTGGCCATCTTGTGCTGCAGTCTGGCAGCTTCGGACCTTCTTCTCTTGCTCAGCCTGCTGTTCAAGGCACATTATCACTTTTCAGGCAACAACTGGACATTTGGCGAAGCTGCATGCCGTCTCACCACTGCCTGCTTTTATGGCAACTTGTATTGTTCAGCACATACACTAGCATGTGTGAGCATCAAGCGCTACCTAGCTGTAGTGCACCCCTTCTTTTACAAAAGCCTTCCCAAGCGCTCCTGCACAGCCTGGACTAGTATAGGTGTGTGGCTTGTGTTTTCATTGGCAATGTTGCCAAATCTTTTAGTTCATCAGAGCTACCACATCCCTCAGCTGGGAATCACCACGTGCCATGATGTCCTTCCTGTAGATGTTAGTGCTTACAACTTTCTGGTGTATTATAACATAGGGTTAACATTTTTAGGCTTCCTGCTTCCCCTGCTTGTGACTGCAGCATGTTTCACCTCAATTGTATGGCATTTGAACCGTTCACACCATGACTGGAGCATTTACATCAAAGCCAGCACGTTGGTCTTTCTCATATTTGTCATTTGTTTTAGTCCAAGCAGCTGCATACACTTCCTACACTATGTACGCATATACACGAGCGGAGATGACAATTTCTACACCTACTTTAATGTGGTGGTTTGTCTGTGCTGCCTCCATTGCTGTTTGGACCCATTTCTGTTTGTGCTCATGTCTAGGTCAACAGGCTCCAGACTTTACTTTTTGGCTCGCAGGGGAAAGATGCTCAGCATTTCCACTTAAATTTGAATATTTGTCTATACTCATGCCCCTTTATTGAAACTACAAATGTAGTCTGAATTGCAATTTTAGAGTAAAGTGTGGAGAAGCTCTATCCTAAATGGGGAAGAGAAATTAAACCAGCGAGCTCCATTGCAAGTCAATATCACAATGGTATCCATGAAGTTTTATGATCATTATATTAGCATGGGAAAACTGTGTGCTAAATCCAAATTAAATTTGTGACTATAAACACATTTGGATGCAGGAGTAGAATCAGTTGTAATTTTAGTTTTAGGGTTTTTTTATTATTATTATCTCTGCAACAGTAGGAAAGTGCAATTAGTATTCAGATCAGGGGTCTCAGACTCAGCTATTTGGTTTCAAATGGTTGTCCTTTATACATGGACAAAACATGGAGCACCATTTGAACAGCCAGGACTATAAAAGGCACATTGTACTACTTGTGATGTATGTGTGTGTGTGTGTGTGTGTGTGTGTGTGTGTGTGTGTGTGTGTGTGTGTGTGTGTGTTTATAAAGCATGGGGAGAAAGGTTTAAAAATATCAGACATACCCTTGTTATGAAGGGGGAAATTGTATGTAAATATCTTTTTGCTGTAGACAAACTGCACATTTTAATTACTTTCCCTAATTTTTTTAGGTTGTGTTGTAATAGAACCATTACTTTACCACACACAATAAAGCAAATCAATCTCAGTGAGTTAAAGCCTATTTATTTATATTATATTATATTATATTATATATATTATATATATATATATATATGTTTCATGTGGTCCTAGCATGTTTGTACAGTGTGAATATTTCTCTTGTAGCTTGATTAGTAATGAAAAGAACAATTGAAGTATGACTAACATGCCCCTGAACATGCATTTGAACATGCCCCAATGATCTTTCTCCCTATTTCTGTCTCTCATCCATTATTCACTTTCAGTTCGTCTGTCTCTGCATGTCCTCTTCTTGCACACAGTTTTTCTTTGTTTAAATCATTGATAACCTAAAGTATATTTTGACATTCCTGACCTTTGATCTTGTGTTCTTTTCTTCCTTCATACTTCCTGTGGAGTTACAGTATGTTTTTCGCCTTCCTGTTTTCCACTATGTTATCTTCAGGGACTGACTCATAGGCCAGTTATTGGTGTAAGACAAGGATATGTTATTTTAGTGTATTTAAGGTATTTTAGTTTATTTTAGTGGAAAGAGGACAGTGGAGTTGTCACAATAACCATGTTTACAATCATTCCTCTTTAGAAATTCATGCGCTGAGTTGTACAACAACTAATCAGCAACGTGCAAACAAGCATCTCATGTAGTGTGTATTCCCACCTAGGGACAAGTGTTTCCAGGACAGTCTCTGGATCCACTGAAACCTTGATCAGGATAAAGGGTGACTGAATATGAAGGAAGTTTGTCTGTGTTGGCCCTGTGGTGGACTGGCGACCTGCCCAGGGTGTACCCCGCATCTCGCCCAAAGATGCTGGGGTTGGCTCCAGCTTCCCCGCGACCCAGATGGATAAAGCGGTATAGATAATGGATGGATGGTTGGAATATGAAGGAATCTATAAATATCATTAACACTTAATACTACAAATATTACTAATATTATGAACAGAGTATGTATGTATGTATGCGTGCGTTTATACACATATACAACCCGTATTCCAGAAAAGTTGGGACGTTCTTTAAATTTTAATCAAAATTAAAACTAAGAGACTTTCAAATCACATGAGCCAATATTTTATTCACAGCAGAACATAGATAACATAACAAATGTTTAAACTGAGAAA
>JAQQZX010000011.1:14902535-14933824 GCA_030068355.1 Notoglanidium maculatum
TTTTGAGGGCATATAACAAAAGAATAAGGTTTTAGCAAAAGTTGGACATTGTGAGAAGGCAATGGGGCTGACTTTACCTCTTCCAGTACCGTGCAGCTTTACTGTCTGTGGCTGCACTGACGAGTCACTTCACCTGCGTGTGGTGAGCTGTTGTAGGTAACCCTGGAAACCCGGAGTGGAATTTCAGTGGTGTGTGTGTTCTCATATCCATCACGTGGAATGGATTCTTTTGCGAAGCAATAAAAACAGCGCTGGGTGAACTAATATTTTCTGTTAAATGTGGGGGGTCCAAACGAATAATTATGAAATATGGGCGGGACACGTCCCCTTCAGCTATAATGGTGGCGACGCCCGTGATTTTCAGGTTACTTTATATTTTTCTTGCTTATGTATTAAGTGTCTAGCAAGTCATGTTTGCAAAGGAAAAGGAAAAGACAAAATCAGACTGATTCATTCATCAGTACTAGCTTTATCCTGGTCAGGTTCATGCTGGATCCCTGGAAACACTGAGTGCAAGGCAGAAGTACACCCTGGATGGGACGCCTTTCCTGCACAGTGCGCCATGTACACAAATTCACTTGCTCATTCACACCCAGGGCTAATTTTAGGTATCTAATGTGGGAGGAACCCAGAGAACCCAAAGGGAACCCACATTTATGCAGGGAGAACATGTGCCATTGTGCAGCACAAAATCAAATCCAATTAATACAGTCAGATAAATCTGTCACTTCTAAAAGTGTGCGAATTTTCACATTTCTGGTATTAAATTATGAAGTGCATAAACAGGAGCCCCATTTTGTGTAAACAATTTCCCAATACCCTGTTATGATTGCAGTATATAATTGTTTTATTATTGTAATTAAACAGCGATTGTAATCACCACATGCACTGATGTCATTAGAGCTCTAAGGCTCTGTTCATACTTCCATGCTGAAGTGACTCAAAACTGATTTGTTTTGCCCTAATGTGTCGAAGATCTGATGTTTTCAGGGCTGTGTAGACACAGAAATCTGATCTTTTCGAATGTGATTTCAGTCACTTTCTTAAGTGGTCCTAGATTGACTCTGATTTGTGACGGTCAGATTGGAATACATGTGGCATCTTGTTTTGGACAGCTGTAAATGAACAGCATGAGCGAGTAGCTTTTTATGATCACATTATTGTGTAATGGAGTTGTATACAGAAACTCAGAAATCTCATGATATTGTGGCACAGATGAATATAAAGCACGAGTCTTTAAACCAATGTCCATTTTAATCCTGTTTCAAGACTATACTTACTTAAATGCAATAAAGACACAATGTAGATGATGTAAACTAGAGCAACACACACAAAATGTTAAGCGTACATCATTCGGGAATTGATAGAAAAGTGTAAATTCAGGTGTGAGTCACAGGGCACTGCCCCCTAGAGGACATGCTCAACTAATGTGATGTGAAGGCTTTATTCTCTGCGAGTGTCCACTTGCTTGCAGATACATGGTCACAGAGGTATAAGTCAGCTATAAGTCAGTAGTTTTACCTGTTACTCCTAGTTTTTGAATGTTACTGCCGTTCAAAGGCGCTTCTGAGTTTCTCTGTTTCTGTTCTAGACAAAATTCCTGTGTTGGAAACATGATTTTAACACCCCATATCTGCTTGTATCACAGAGTGGTGCTGGGGGAGAGACTCCATTCCTGTTTCAGCCCCAACGTAAGGTGGATGGAGAGGTGTGGGTCCCTACCGAGCCGGTTGTAACGCCTCTTCTCCCTCCCGACCAAGGTAGTCTACAGTGCTCACACTGCCTGATCTGCAAAATAGAGGTTGTGTTTTGTTTTCTTTTTTAGCACACTTAGCCAGCTAAGTGTGATGAGTGATGTATATTTTCCTCCACAAACAGTGTACTGTATAGTCAGTGTTTAGATTCATCAAGCAAATATATCTGTATTTGATTAAAGCAGATTGTTCTATATACATGTCTATAACTCATTTAAGGGTACGAAGTGCAGTATGGATTTGATGTCACTGTAAAGTGGGAAGGAGCTCAGAGTTGAGAGATTTTTTTTAAAGCAGAATATCCTAGTTTTAAAAGAACCATTGCTTGTACTGAATGCTGTGGATGGTGCAGGTGCTGTTTCTGCACATCTGCATTGTCTAAAGTCCGAAAACCCTTTGTTTAATAAAATGTATAATTTTTCGATTGCATTGTAAGGAAAAAAAATCAAAATGGTAACCTATATTTCACAGCAGGGAAAATATCAGTTTGTTTCCCTGCTGTATTTGAAAGTATGCATTTGGCTGGCTTCACATGTTTCAGAGGAAGGTTCAGTTACAGTTCTGAATGGTAGAGACAGTGACGAAACAAAAAGTAAAAAAAAAAAAAAAAGGAGACGGACCACTTTTTCGCTACTCCAGGCCCAGGTACTTTTCAACAAGTCTAATCCATTCTTTTTTTTATTTTTTTCCCCCCCAGAAGTCAGATTTTTGGACAAAATCAGACCAAACAAGTTTCAATAAATTTCAGTTGTTTTTTTTGCCATTCAGTGCAGAGAACTTTGGCATGAGCAACCCCATGGAGGAAATCGACATGAAAGCAGGTCACAGGATAAAAGTTTATTCCTCCATATGCATATCAACACGTGACTTGAACGTTAACGAGAGCAGCGACACACATGGCATACATCACCTGCTTCTCCTGTTTCTCCAAATTCATACCAAACTGCACTGGATATTGCTCTTTTAGAAAACGTAAACAGTTGGTGAAATCTGCATGTTGGTAGCTAGTCAGCTAACGTTGCCCTACCTGCTCTACAGTACTCCTGAGCATACATGCACCTGCACTGTTACTATAATGTTCCATGTACATTTGTGAGTAAATGTGACACCAGTCCAAACCAAATTTGGACACTTGTAATTTCTGCATGGCATGAGAATGAATTATTTTTAGTGTGATCGCTGAAGCCTCGTTTACACTTTGCAGTTTTCAGCCCAATGTAGTCGTCACAGACAAAATCTGGAAGCTGTAAAATTATACTTTGGTTGTTGATCTTAGAATGTGTACTGCGATGTGCTCACTGACTGCTGATTTAGTGCCATTGCTGCGAAAGACCGCCAACAAGGTTCTGGCATTATGTGATCATTGCTCATGACTAATAGGAGGACCGCATGGAGTGACCACCCAAAAGCTACAGATTGCATTGCATTGGTGGCAATGGCAAAATGTAAATGAAGCATGCTAATGAACAGAGAAGCCCTATAGCCTCCAACTTACTCTGAAGAACGTTTCTGTTTGTGAGCCTTGAACAGTCATAGAATTATTGGGATCAATTTGTACAGCGTGAAAAGTACTAATCTTAAAAGATTGCTGGCTTAAACCTAACTTGAGTATTTGATTTATTCCAATTTCTCTCGCTAAGGTACTGATTTGTTCTGGCATCGGCCTGTCCGTCCAGGTGACTTCCCTGAACATGTAAGTTTAGTACATGGTGCTGATAATTACTTCCTAGCATTGCCTTCATGGGTAGCCTTAGTAATTTTTTCCCCCTTTTTTTGTAGATGCGGTATTTCTATGTGCATCACTGCATGGATTCCTTCTCTGTGATGGGCCAGCTGCTCGGAGAACACTTCAGCTTTGCCCACAGACATTGCAAGGTGGGATTGTGTTTAACAGAGCTTGTGTTATGTGTTATATGTCTGCTCCTATCTAGTGTATTATTGGTTAGATGCCTTTATTATATATTTTGTTCTAGGATGTCACCAGTGTGGGTAAGATGAAGGACTTTCTACGCAACTTGAATTATAAGAAGTAAGGCACCCATCCACACCACCCAGCTTTCCCCAAACAATACATTTAATGCATGCAAAGCAGTCACAGGGCCTTTTTTTTTACATTTAGTAATGGAGTCTTAAGGTATTGTCTTAAAATATTGATTGTATTTTAATTGGCACATTTACGCAAACTGTGTACGTGTTTTTCCCTCTCGTGTTGCCATGCAGGTGTGAGTTGAAGGATTCACAAAGGGTGAGACGCTATCACCACCTTCTGCACGACGTTATCCCTGATATTCCCTCCTCTCTCCTGGCTGAGCTTCTGCATGAGGAGTTGATCCATCAAAAAGAATTGGAACAGTTTCAACCTGCCTCAACTGGGGGCGCCCTCGCCTACATCCCAAACATGTTATGTCCGAATGAAGCCTTTCTGATTTATCCCAGTGGGAATGCACAAACCTCCATCAGTATCCTTTTTCTGTCTGTTCTTGCAAATAGCACTCACTAAATGTGGTTCAGTTTAAATACTAAAAATCATGCAAAAATAGCAGTACAGTCAGGAGTGTTCAGTAGGTTGTATGTTACAACATTGGCTTTTATCCTAAAAATCTACAAAGCAACTGTTAAGGTGTGTCACAGTGCATGGCAGTGCAAAAATGGGATTTTGGGAGTGTGTGATTCACATCATGGAAATCAGCTTTCTGTTAATTCTGCCTCTAACGCAGTTGCACTGTTTGAACCTCAGAGGCCGCAATCCATCTTCATTCATTCTTTTTTTTTTTTTTTTGTCTGTTTAAAACTAAATAAATCCTTAAGTGCTATGGATAGATATCTGTACTACAGGTTTACCATATGTTTAAAAATAAATACATTTAACCTCTCAATTCTCCACAAAGGTTTCGTTGAATAAACAAATTGTCTGACCTGGGGGGAAAATGATCGATCTAAACATGGCAGAAATGGAGCTCCAAAGTCGGCTAAAATGCCTGAATCATGCAGCCTTTGGTGGTGGTAGAAAACTAGAAGAGCTCTTTTTAATAGGGCTAATGTGGTCATGTGACCGTATAACGTGTAGTGTGTAACTTGCAGTCCGAAGCTACTGAGCTATTGGACTTCACACGTGCAGATGTTCTGGCAGGAAAGACTGTGATGTGACCAGCATGCTCTCAATATATTATAGTTGTATTTGTTGCAGAGATTGAGACCTCAATCTTGTGCATTTACATTAGATGGATAATTAATAGAATGTGTATTTCCACAATGCTTTGTGATTCATTATGTAACCATGTATTGTTAAACCCATATTAAACATTTATCCTAAAGCAGATTGCTTCTGTGCAAACCTGACAGTTAAGTTTAGACCCAGATTTCATGTGGTGTGATTATAAATTATACATAATAATAATCTTTTTAAGTCCGATTTTTGCATTTAACTTTTCCGTGTTAGTTTTCAGTACTTAATTGTAGTTATACAGATTTTCACCCTATGGAGCTGGAATTCAATGAAGATAAACGTCCAGTTGTGAACGTGGCAAGTGAGCCTCTGATGTTCAATCTGGATGGAACAGTAAGGCAGGTCAGCGTGGCCCAGGTAGATAATGAAGGTAAGACTAGTAAGTAGTGGAAGTATATGACTTTACTCAGTCCACTAAGAACGTGCATGGGTGTTTTGTATACACAGTCAACCATTTGTCAACAGTATTCAGGTACTGAAATAAAATAATCAGGTGTTTATTGTGTATATATGAAATCAGTGAGTGAATATGAAAAAGAAAAGCTGTATATGAACGTCTGATAGTGGGCTGTTTTTATTTTCGTGCATGCAAGATTCAGACATGAAGCTTGCGGGAGAAGCCGGTAGAATTATCATTCAGTACGACTCAATTAAATGTCGATGCTGCGTGCACTGATCAGTGGAAAAAATGATGCTTGATTATGACCCATCAAATATACTTTGTTTTCCCCACTCCTATCAGAGAACTGGATATCTGTTCTTTTACTCTTATGGCTTTTCAAATTTTAAAATGGGAAAGAACACACATCCTTGTAGACACGTTCACTTGGGGAAGTTTTTCTGATGTACACCGATCAGCCATCTCATTAAAACCGCTGATGGGTCAAGTGAATAACCCTGATTATTTCTTTTCAATGGCACCTGTTAAGGGATGGGCTATAATAGGCAACAAGTGAACGGTCAGTTTTCTTGGAAGCAGGAAAATGGGTAAGCATAAGGATGTGAGCGACTTTGACAAGGCCCAAACTGTTCTAGCTAGACAACTAGGTCAGCGCAGCTCCAAAACGGCAAGTCTGTTGGGTGTTGGTGTTGGTTCCTACCAAAGGTGGTCCAAGGAAGGACAGCCAGCAACGGGTCATGGGCGCCTAAGGCTTGTTGGTGTGTAGCAAAGGCTAACTCTTCTGTTGGATTGGATAAGATGAGCTCCAGCAGCACAAATTGATGGAAAATTAATGCTGGCTGTGATGGAAGGGTGTCAGAAAACAGTTTATTACAGTGTGCTGTGTATGGGGCAGTCCTGGCAGGGTGCAGACGCTTGACAACCTGGTGCTGGATACCACAGCACACCTTCAGAGGTCTTGTGGTGTCTGTGCCTTGACTGGTCAGAGCTGTTGTCTCAGGCAATATTAGGCAGGTGGTTTTAATGTTCTGGCTGATTGTTGCACCGCTATTGCAAATGAGTAAATGTTCTAGCACCAGGAGGCGCCAATAACCTGCAAATAACAATGCTGGTCACTGAACACCTTTTGTGTTGGGAGCTCATCATATTGTGTGCGCGCCTGTGTGTGTGCGCCTGTGTGTGTGCGCCTGTGTGTGTGCGTGTGTGTGTAGCTTATCTAGGCTTGCGTTCAGATTATTTCTGCGCAGCGTGGCAAATGAAAGGCGGTGACCGTCCCCATCCATTAGAGGTGGTGAAGTTGAAGGAACGAGCCACCAGCCTCAATGTCAGGTGGGTGATGGCTTACCTTCCTCCATTTTGGGGTGTTTTAATGGTGATCTTGTGTTTAATAAAAAAAAATAATAATAGTAAAAATCAAGACAAGTAGGACACGTTTCCACCAATGTGATTTATGTATATGGGTCAAAATGAAGAAAGTTTTCAAAACATCAAGAAATAATTTAATAGAAATATACTTCATGGCTTTATATAAAACATAATGCCCTATATACATGTACATGTGTAACAGAAGTACAGCATTCACTATGTAATAAGTGTCAAAAAATGAATAATGAGACAATCAACAAAAACCTAAATGTTTTATGCAGCAGAAACATTTAAAATGTCTATTTTCCATTCATTTGTAAGGATGTAAATATTATTTAAAATATTCATTTGTTTTTATTTACAAAGTACAGGTTTGCTTTAATTGTAAATGCTGCTGTTATACCGTATGACCACGTTCATAAGCTTTTACCACAATTTAAGCTCCGTTAATAAGGCTGTCTGTTTTTACATCGGAGTTACACATGAGCCTATCAAACTAGTCTTTGTTGCTGAATCTGTGAGGAGATTTTGTCCCAGTTGCACCTTGCATCTGAGTGCTTGTGGAGATTGTTAATGAAGAACTACAGCCTTCAGTCCTGCTGGTTCTTTGCCAAGGTTATAAATTGACTGTAACCAGTAAAGAACACAGATGGGCTTTGTAAAGCTGTTGGCATTCATTAACACACATTAAGTTGAATTCTTTGCTCCTGCCATAGCAACATGTCTTTTACATGAAGAACACGCGTTACTTGAGACCATGATATGATAAGGTTCCATCTTATGGCAGCGCAAAAAAAAAAATCGTATCAAAACTGCGATATTTATTTTTTTTCATCCAGTTTGATTCGAGAGCAGTGTCGATCCTGCAGCATTTGCACTCAGATAGCCATTACATGTTTGCTGCAGTCAGTGACCAGTCGTTGTGCCTCATAACCTAATGCACACACATCTATGGAAGAAAAAGGAGAGAAACTGTCAAAGATGTCAGAAAGCTGTGTATTTTGTAGTGACAAAGAACAAAGCTGTCTTAAACAATGTTCAATATTATGTACTGAATGTTAAATCCATGTTTAATAAGCAAATGACATCATATGTAGAGTGTTATTATTGGTTTATTTGCCACTATTTAATTATTTAAGCAGCCATTAATGTTGCAAGTTAAACTTTGGGAGGACACACTGCACTCTTGGCAACAAAGGCTGGGTACCGTTCACATTTGAACAGTTACTGGTACCTGAAATTCGGAACCGGTACCCAACGGTGCTGTTTCTGGTTTGCTGTTTTTTTTTTTGTTTTTTTTTTTGGATACTGTACTCTCTCTGTAATAACAAGTCCAAATGTCTTAATTTCAACATTTGGTTATTTATAAAGAACATTTTACACACCATGCGAAATTATACCCCTCTCCACCTCCCAAAACTGAGCCTACAACCCCCAGCTTGTCGCAGTCTGTCACCAGGGCGTGGCATGAGCACGCCGTCCTGACTGTGTGTTGGGCTTCAAAACGTTGCTGGGGCGACAACACATGATGCTGCTCTCTCTTTCTTGAACTTAAACTTTACTCTCACCCTGATGTGCACTCAGGCGTGGATACGGATGAGCTTTCATTTCCAAAACATCCACTTGAAAAATCACGGTCCGTTACAGTAACGTAAGCAGATAAACAGTTCTGCTGGAGATGTTCAGAAACAGTCACAGCTGATATTATTCTACCCTCTCCTCGTCCTCTTAGACCTGAAACCTGGGCACCCAGGACAAATGCAAATGGCCATATGATCAATACATGGTATACTGCTAATGGTATACACTCAGTAATACTGCGAATACTCAGTAACATGGACTCTTATGGCTACTTAATCCACACAATTCTATTTTGATTCAAGCGATTTTGTTTTATGAATTGTTCTAGGTGATTACATCATAAACCATGTATTTTTGCCAGGATGTATTTTTTTTTTTAAACCAGGATTTTTTTATTTTTTTTTTAAAGTTAAATAACCATCAGGGAAGCTTATAATTAAGCCTGTACTGTTCAAATGTACATGTCATTATTATTTTCTTCCTTATATGTACATTTTTTCACAAAGATGTCTGTGATTTAATTAAAAGTTAGCAGTTCACACAATGTGTTAAAGAAAATCCAGACAACTGGAAGACGTTCAGACATTAAACTCCTTGTTCTACTTCATGTCTTTATTTCTCTGTAGTCCTCATATTTCTGGAGATCTTGTAGTAGCCAGCGAGAGCGGAGCAGCCTACCTCTGGATTGTGGGAAAGGGGTGAGTTTGTGTGCGCGTGATTGTATAAGAGTGTGTGCGTGCTAACGCAAGCAGCTTGCTGGACTGGTTGTTTTATCAGTATGTTTTGGAACTGTGTGCGCTATTAAAGAACGTGATGTGCAGGTCATGCTTAAACTGAGTAAAACAAGCCTTGTTCTAGTTCTAGACATTTCACCAGCCATCCTTTACATCATTAGATAATGTTGAGCGACAAAATGTCTTCCAAAGAAGGCATCCTTTCACCTTGACTTTTTATTATTATAGTGTTATTGGATAGCGGTGGCATAACAAGTTACCTTGATTTCCTCAAGTAACATAATTTCAGTACATGTCCTTATAAATGTCCATTAGAGCAAAAAATTAACACTGAAACAGTGAGCCTGCAATGCTATACTGCTCTAGGTGGCAGAAACATTAGCAGTAACGGCACTAAAACGTTTTGTTAAATTTATCATTAATTTGTTTTATTAAGCAAAGAAAACTACTGAGGCAATTTTAGCATCAACTGTTAAATTAAATAAGCATTAGTAAATAAAGAAAATTAATTTCCTTTTTTTTTTATTTTATTTTTTTTATTTTTTTTATTTTATTTTTTTTAAACTAATCTTTAGCCAGATTTTACGTTTCTTAGATGATCCTGATACCAGGCAAAACGTTTCAGCAAGCCTTTGTGCAGGAACATTTAATCACTTTTAGGATTTTATCTAATTTTATAATTTGATACATAAAAAATAAATATTAAATCCATTTATCTAATGCCTTTTTTAATAGATCAAATAAAGGGCCATGTATCCAAAAATGTTTAAGGGATGCATTTTAATTGGTTTGGTGACTAAAAGTAGAACATGGGGTCTTAATAAACTTGTTAGACGTGTCCGAGTTGTTAGATTTGCTCTTACTTCTTTTAATACAGCCCTTGGCAAAAATTATGGAATCACCCCACGTGGAGGTTGTTCACTCTGCTTTTTTGCTTCGTAGCAAATAAACAAATCACAGATATGTGACAAACAATTTTTGTGAAGCATACCTCAAACGAATGAAATTTAATTATTTGAATTAACGACCTTGTTTTCCAGATCAAGTAGAAGGAAAAAAATTCAATGTTGAGGTAAAATTATGGAATCATCAACAAAAGAAATCATAATTAGTGCTTGTTCTTCATGGCTTTTATGATGGCCTGAGTTCTTTGAGGCATGGACTTCACTAATGCAAAGCAATATTCTCCATCCTGCTAGTTCCTTTCTCGAATAGCAGTTAACAGATCAGTTTTGCTAGGTGGAAGCTTTTTTTTTTTTTTTCTTTTTTTTTTAAATTTCCATCATGAATTTATCAGATAGATTGGGACTGTTTGTGGCCATGTTATTGCGTTGATGTGCCTTTCTTGAAGATGAGCTTTAACACTCTTTGCTCTGTGGCAAAGAAGTGTTATCATCCTGAAATGACTTCAACATTATCAAACCTATTTACTAATTATGGAATGAAAAAAATGTCCAAAATTTCAGTGTACACCTGTGTTAATTTTGAGGTGGTGATCATCTTCCCTGGTCCTTTACCTGATGTTCATCCGCATATCATAAATGAGTGCGGAAATTTGATTGTTTTTCTTCAGGCAGTCACCATTATATAAATTTCATTAGAATGGCACTAGACAAAGGTTCCAGCATCATCTCCTTGGCCAATGCAGATTCATGATTCATCACTGAATATCACTTTCATCCAATCATCCACTGTCCATGACTGCTTCTCTTTAGCCCACTGTAACCTTGTTTTCTTCTGTTCAAGTGTTAGTGCTGGTTTTTGTTTGGCTTTTCTACATTTAATGTTATTTAATTTATTTATATAGTACTTTTAACAACAGACATTGTCACAAAGCAGCTTCATACAGATTCTGAGTATAAATTTATAAAAAAAAAATATATATATATATATGTATGTGTATATGTGTGTGTATATATATATGTGTGTGTGTGTATGTATGTGTATATATGTGTGTGTATGTGTGTGTGTGTATATATATATATAAAAGCTATACGTATATCCAATGTCATTTAGTTGAATTTTTTTATTGGCCTGTTTTTGTTTTTTGTTTGTTTTGACACTTTGTTTGAAAGTCATCCTAATTGGTCAACTTGAAGTGTAGTGGCATATAAAGAATAGATAAATAGTGTCTTTTGATGTTCCAGGCTGCAAAAGTTCCGGGACGAAAAGACAAACCTATACTTCAATGCCAAGTCAACATGGCGATGGTGTGAATTCGCAGCTCATCCACGAGTGGCAGTTTATGCTGACAGGACTGGAGCAGAGCTTACAGACATCAGGGTACAAGGAGACCCACCAACCAGTTTCTCACTTTTTGTTGCCTTTTGTTTTGTTCAACTTAAAATTATACTTCTAGTTAGAATGAAGGGATAATTAAAAAATAATAATAATAAATCACTGAATCTGGATGGTCATGTGTCGAGGAACCTCGGAAGTGAGTTATTTATGATGCGAACAAACTTATTTGAGTTAATATAGATTCTGATAATGAGCTGATAAGTGGATAAATTAGTAGAACAGCTTACTGCTGTTAGGGTTAATACTTTGTTTTAAAGGTCCACTATGTAGGATTCAACCAATTGAATGCTCCTCGATTTTGCCTCCTTTTCCATGTGTGTATTAGAACATATGGTGGCCATCAGGTGCCTGTGATGTTCTTCCAAGTACTTGCATTCACACTCCCTTGCTTTTTTTGTGCTCGATAATTAGCATGATACTCCATCTTTCAAAATTTGCATTCTTAAACTTGTTAGCAAGCACCAGCAAACACTGATTTCTCTTCTTCTTTTTCATCCTTCCGGTGTTCCTATTGGAATCCCGCTGCCACCTGTTTAAAAAAAAAAAATGCGGAAGGCGCTATCTGGAGGTTTGTACATTCTCGCTACTGTAGCAGTGCAACATGACAACTCTGTAGATATAAAGGGCTCATTCTAAGCTTCTGAAAGCAGAACGATTTGTAATTACAGGTAATTATACACTAATGTAAACATACTTCGTCTTGAATTTGTCTGCTGTTGCGGAATAGTGTTGTGTGTCACTGTCCAATCCACTTTCAATGTGTCTGTGTTTACAGAGCCAGAATATTGTATTCCATTTCTTCTAGTAGAGCCCCCTAAATTCTACATCGAGGACCTTTAAAATGTATGCTTATACAGTAGGGACCAAAACTTTGAGTAGACAAAAAATATATAAAGCACTATCAGAAAGTCTACCTCGGAGTACGATATTTAAAACTGAGAGGTTTTTCCTTAGTTCCAAGTAATCCTTCTTTTTTTTTTTTTTTAAGCTTTTCACAACTAATTAACTAAGCGGTCTTAGATTTTTGGACCTTGCAAATACATGTTCAGTGTAAATATTTTGTATTTAGTGAAGCAGTATAGATTAATCTCATGACTTGATGTGATTGGACAAGCTGAATCTCAAATGAGAATGAAGGAGCGCTCCGAAGCGTGTCTGGAGGAAATACTGATTAATGATATTGATCATTTGTTGTAATTCTTCTGGTGCTTTTTATTTGCTATTATGATCCATTCAGGATTGGATACTGAATGAGATCAATATTTCCACAGAGTAGTGATTGTCGCCCATTGTTCCGGATCGGTGGGACGGCTGCTTGTAAGAGTGGAGAGAGGGTGGTCTTGAGCAAATACCTGGCAGAAAGCCACGGCTTTCACCACCTCATCACCACACAGGTGAAAAATAAATGGTAATAGTTCCACACCTCAATACTAATGCTGCATTCAGTTCAACAGCAACATAGAATGAGGTAAAAACTAGTAGAAAAGTCAGGAAAGACAAAAGTAGTTTTGATGGATGTACCTTCAATTGTTAAATGTTGAAATGCGTGTTTTTTTTTTTTAAAGAAAAATTATTCACAGTGCTTTGATCCAACACAAATGGAAAGCCATGTAGTAGTGAGACACCTATTACAGATGATGTATATTACTTTATTACAAGTAGTTTATATTTGGCTCTGTGTCTTTCTTTCTCTTAGTTCTCTGCGTACCTCCTCGATGAGCGAATGCCTTGTGTGCCTGCCCTGAAGTGGGAGCACATGATGGAGTCTCCTCCATGTTTTGCCCATGTTGTGCCAGCTTTGGGCCAATACAACACCTCCAAAATCCTTTTGGGAGCACAGAGAGCTCAGGAGACCATGTTGCTGCAGTACTCTGGTTAGGGCACACATGTATACATGTGCATGCGATAGCCATTTGCTTTTTTTTAAGCAGCCTGAATGGTGTTTTTATACCAAAGTCAGACTGTATTACCCTGTCTGCCTGTTTTATTGCTTGTATTCGCCTCTACTAATGTATATTTAGGTAAGCTCCTAGGATGAAATATTAGTCCAAACTCTCAGTAGCAGTGCAGTGTCGGTAGCCTCGAATAATGAAACTTGTGCCTGTAAAGAGTCTTCTTATGCATTTGGAAAATAACACTGGTCATTTTACTTTAAATATCTTGAGTCATGAGCAAATTGTAGACCTTGGCAAGTGAGGACAAAGGATATGGGCATCTTAATAGGTAGTCCTTGCAGAATAAAAGTGTAATCCACCACCCCTTTGCTAATTTTTAATGACCATGCTAGCTTTTCATGTTTATATAACCTGGATTACTAGATGTCCATATGGTGTTTGTGTATAGCATCAGACATGGCCAAAACTTTGTGGGCACTTGATCATAACCCAAATATTTCGGCCTTCCCCCAAGCTGTGGCCACAAAGTCAGAAGGACCCGATTGTATAGAATCTTTTCCCTGCACTGGAAGTAACGTGGTCTAGCCCAAATCTGTTCCAGCATAACAATGCCCCTGTGCACAAAGCGAGGTCTCTGAACACTTGATTTGTCAACACAAAATTTATTAGAAAGCTTTTCTAGAAGAGTGGAGTTTTTTCTTTTTAAGTAACAATAAAGAGGGACTAAATCTGAAATGGGATTTTGCAGAAGCACGTATGGGCTTGATAGTTATGTGTCCTTTGGCTATTTAGTGCATCTGCCTAGTAAACAGCATACAGTGAAAAGATAAGCCACTGGCAAATGAGATGATGTGTAATTTGGCTGTATCAAAATGTATAATATATTGAGAAACCATTGTATGATATCAGATTTTAATTGTTTCATTAAGGCTATGAATTGTGCACCCAATCAGTAGAAGAGTGGGCTGCAACAAACAGGAAGTCATGACCTCTGAGGATACTTCTAGAATTCTTACCTGACAGGGTTGGTGCTGTCAGAGAAGAATAGAGCTTATGGTTTGTTTGTTTTTTTTAAAAGGTGGAAGAGAATGGGCATGCCAAGCAGACGGCCCAATTCAAAAACTCTACAGTCCATGTGAGAGCCTGAAGATCCGGCAGCTCCCCCACAGAAGGCACAAAGCAGAAGTGAGGTTGGCTGAACATGCCACAGGTGAGTATTGGTTTTCGTACATTTGCACAGTATTCTATACTTTCAACTAGTCACTTTAATAGGAACATCTGCTCATTTATCCAATCATTCATTTATGTGGCAGCAGCACAATGCATAAAATCTTCAAAAGGTCAAGAACGTCATTTAATGTTCACATCAAATATCAGAATGGGGCCAAAGTGTGATCTCTGTGAGTAACTGTGGGATGGTTGCTGGTGCCAGACGGGCTGGTTTGAATATTTCCAAAGCTGGTGATCTCCTGGGATTTTCACACATAACAGTCTCTTTTGTTTTTCACAACATTCTGTGTAAACTCTAAACATTGAGTGAATGACAGTTCTGTGGGTGGAAATGCCCTGTTGATAAGAGATTGGTTTGAGCTGCCAGGAAGGATATAGTAACTCATGTAATCACTTTTTACAATTGCGGGAACAGAAAAGCATCTCTGTATGCACAGAACATTGAACCTTGAGGTGAATGGACTTCAACAGCAGAAGACCACCGGGGGTTCCACTCCTGTCAGCCAAGAACAGGAATCTGAGGCTGTCATGGGCAGAGGATCACCAAAACTGGACAGTTGAAGATTAGGCAAAAAAAAAACCTTGTCTATTTCCGGTCCAGTTTTGGGGAGTCTGTGCCCATGATCAGGGTGTTTCAGCCTGCAGACCCTCTGCTCACAGGATGCTTTTTGTTTTTTGCACTGTTTTGTGTAAACTCTACAAACTCTAGTTGTGTGTGAAATTCCCAGGCGATCAGCAGTTTCTGAAATATTCAAACCAGCCCATCTGGCACCAACATCACCACCATGGTTGAAGTCGGAGATCACATTTTCCCCCATTAACTGGTAATGAGCAGTAATCTAAGCTCTGTATCTGCATGATTTTATGCATTTTGTTGCTGCCACATTATTGACTGATAGGATAACTGCATAAGTGAGCGGGTGTTGGTGTTAAAGTGAACAGTGAGTGTAGGTTAATAATATAATGTACTACTAGGTACTGCTACTGGGTGGTGATGTACTACATGCTATTTTAGATGTAAATCGAGGGAAAAGCTGTCCCACACCAATTTACTTTATCTATTTGTTTAATTCTTACTTATTTTCCTGACCAGTGATTTGCTGTTGAGACCATTAAAAGCTTTTGCAATATTGACTTTGCCTTGGGTTTTGTTTTTCGTGTGTGTGTATTTATAGATTCATGAGTTTAAAGCTTATAACTGGAAGTTTATATTTCTGTAAATCTGTGAAGCTGCTTTGTGACTGTCCATTGTTAAAAGCGCTATACAAATAAAATTAAAGTGAACTGAATTTAATTATTTTTTTCCCACCCAATTTGGTCAGCTACCCACTAGGGAGGGTGAAAGCTAACATGCTTCCTCTGAGGCATGTGAATCCAGACAATTGCATCTTGTAAAGGGAAGCATAATGCATTCAGAGGAAAGCAGTATCTGCCATTTTCAACATACACGAGCTTATAAACAGCCACAAATTCCTAGTGTCATTGTGATTGACAAAAGTGAAAGAGGATGCCATCCCTCACACTCGGAGCACACTGCTGATTTCGCTCCCTTGTCTCACAGCCATGTTGGGATTTGAACACAAACTTTTGTTGTGCCACTTTGGCGCATGTGCACAGCTATTCTAATACAGATTAACCATTTGAGGCACTATTATCTGACTACTGAAATCACACTTCATGTGTTTGTCCTAAGCTATGGCCTTATCTCAGCTGCTGGTGTTGCTATGGTAATTATGTCAGTTAATTATCACAGAACTGGGTTACTTCATTGTTTTATCAGGTTCATGCAAGGACATGGCATATGGGCAAGAATCCAGTGGCTGTTTTATTTAATATGATCATTTACGTTTTATTCTTATTCCTTCTCTGGAGGAATTGCACTCTTTCTTGTGATGGACAAAAAAAATTCCCACTTGCAGTGAAGCAGATTTTCTTTTTCTTTTTCAGGCTTAACTGCAACTCAGAGCAATGGCTTCCTGTGCGTGCTCCAGCTGACAGAGGTTGGGGACATTTTCTACCAGATGCTGAGACACTTTGACCCTACCAACTCTGAGCCACATCAGTCAGACTCGGTAGAACCAGCATTGAATACAGACTCTGCACTACAACCCCATGCTTCTTTGGAAGAAGACAGCAACTTTGAAAGAGAGCGACATCAGCGTATGCTGGGCCAAGTAGGAGTGGTTGACAGTGACCGTGATGATGAGGGTGGCGCTTGTACTTCAGAGGAGAATCAAGTGAGAATCCCTACAGGGATTAACTCTGAGCCTGTTTCCATTCTAGAGTCATCCGTGCGTTCTGCTAAGAGTAACTGTGCTCGTCCACTGAGGCCAGCGATCCCCAAAATGGTTAGCCGCGAGTTAAAATTAATCTGGAAAAAATGGTTGGAATCCCTCTTGAAAAAAACAGTAGGAAGAAAATGTCACTTGAAACACAGAAAAATAAAGACCAGTGTTATAATGAAGTGTAAAGTCAAAGAAAAAGACAAGCTTGAGGAAGACAAGTTTCGGAGATTGAGGAAAGACCAAACGGAGATCTTAAAGGCCAGGAAGCTGCTTGTTCACGGGGTAACATACCTGCCTCCTTTAGAGGTGACCCCAGTTCCGGATGGTGTTGACACTGAGGACTGGCCAGATGATTTGAGTCAGCGTATAAGTGCCTCATGGAGGGATGGTTGGAGTAACTGGTGGGAAGAAAAACTCGGTCTCAACCGGGACGCAAAGATTGAGGCCCTGCGAAGGAAGCACCATCGGGCAAAGAGAGCCAGAGCCAGAAACAGAGTTGCACTTTCTTCAAGCTTCACCTCATCTGTCAACTACCAGGATGATTTTTCTGATTGGTCATCAGCCACAAGTCAATATCTGGGTTCAGATGCAGAGAGCATTTATAACTCTCAGAGTGCCCCAGAGGATGACCAGGAGATATTAGCGAAGAGCACAGTTTTTCAAGGAGTGAGTAAGAACACACAAGTGTCTTCAAATGTGACCGAACCAATTGAAACTTTTTTGATAAGGCCTCAAAAAATGACGAAAATCTCTGATCAGGACAAAGTTATTGGTACTACTCAATCTCCTCCAATGGACTCCCAACAACTGCCAAGGCAGGCCTCTACCATGGAAAGCAATTCTGTACTTTTTTCGTCCTCAGCGACTAGTTTGAAAGGGTCACTTTCTGACCATCCAAAACCGAGATGGTGGCCGCAGCAGCAGGACTATTGCAGTTCCCTCTTTGGTTCTTCTCAAGAACTAGGGCAGGATAATGAGGTCACCACACCAGTTGGTTTGAAATCTACCAAATCACAGCCTTCTAGGTTTCTATCGCCCTTGCAGGCTTCAGTGAGGACCTCTTCACAGGCCTCCCAGCCGCAGAAAAAGAAGTCTCGAATGGGATTCTGAATTGGTAAGTCGCAATCAACTTTTTGTTTTCTTTAATGTAACATGATTTTGAATTGTTAGATTTATTAATCCGTTTATTCCACTTATTCAGTTTTAAGCAAGTTAGCATTTTATGTGCTGTCTGTTACATGTGGGAAAGTTGAACTACAGTTAACCATTGTTTATGCCTATCTGGACTCATTTGCTTAACTATAAAAGCTTTGAGTTGTTAGCTTGTTTTATTGTGGGTTTACTGAACAATAAACTGTCAGTGGTTGCTGACACTTCCTGGTTTAGTTGGAAGGAACAAGATTATTTTATTTGGTACTGTTCAGAAAGTAGTGGCATGAAATGAGTAGGAATTCAGTCATGTCTAAGAGCAAGAGTTAGGATACATAGTTAGGTCCATAAGTATTTGGACAGTGATGCAATTCTCCACCACAATGGATGTGATTGAAGTGGAGAATTTCAGCTTTAATTGTAGGTATTTAATTTTAAAAATATTGCGTTAACTGTTTTGGAATTGCTTTGGAATTTTTTTTTTTTTAACATGATCCCTCCATCTTCACAGGCTCAAAAGTAACTGGACAAAAGACTGCTGAGCAGTTTTGTTGCCAGATATGGTCTCTTTCCATGCTATTCTATGACAAATTAGGGAGACAAAAGGTCTGGATTTGATTCCAAAAGCATTTGGCAGCTGTTCATGGGTATGTCTCTCAATATGTGGTCCAAATAGGTGTCCAAGCAAATGAAGGAGGCTGTCATTAGGCTGAAAAAAAAGTGGCCTATCGGAGAGATAGCAGAAACTTTGAGTGGCCAAATCAACAGTTTAATGAAGAAATGCACTGGTGAGCTCAGCAGCACTAAAAGGCCTGGAAGACCACAGAAGACAACTAAAGTGGATAGTCATAGAATTCTTTCCTTGGTGAAGGGGAAAAACCCCTTCACAACATTGCGCCAAGTCAAAAACACTCTCGAGGAGGTAGGCATATTGTTGTCAGTGTCTACAATCATAAGATGCCTTCATGAATGTAAATACAGAAGGTTTACCTCAAGATGCAAAGACTTTGCTAGAAAGCCTGCCCAGTTCTGGAACAAGATTTTTTGGACAGATGAAATCAAGATTATCTTGTACCAGAATGATGGGAAGACATGTGTAAGGAGAAGGAAAGGAAGGGCTCAAAATCCAAAGCATACCACTTCTGTTAAACATGGTGGATATGGGCATGTATGGCTGCCAGTGGCACTGGGTCGCTGGTGTTTATGGGTTATGTGACTGCTGCACAATTCTGATGTGTGTGTATATAGAGCTATATTTCCTGCTCAGATTCAGTCAAATGCTGTGAAGTATGTTTGATGTGACACAATTTGAGGAGTTATGCGTGATTTTATACCATAGCACTGTGAGACTGTGTTGAAAAAGGACTACTCTTAGCTAGTGTCCCCTATTGGTCAGATGGTGTTCATTACTTTTCTATATCAGCTGTCGTGACATTAGTTCCACTTGCAAGGTTTATAATACACTTATTCTAATTCCTTATCATTTCTATAGTAGCAACCCAGGGACTAATATCGAAAAAGTAACCAAAGTGTTTTTAAAAAAAAAAAGAAAAAAAAATTAGCATTGATGAACTGCTTTGCTATGGGGGAAATAAAACACAATGGTGTTCTGTAATTGGAAATTTGGAAATTCTGAGGTGGTGCTACACCTGTGGGGGAGTTGTGTAAATTTCTTTTCAGAACATGACCGTGTTGTGATGCCGTAATGCATTTTACTTATTGTTTTGGGGGGAAAAAATCCTCCATAATAAGTGTTTCTTAATGTTACCTAAAATTGCCAGAGGCAGCACACCACAAACTATATGATTACTATGATTACTAAGCGTGACGCTGCAAGCAGATCTCTGTGTAACTTGCTATCCTAATAAGTCAGGGCGAGGCACTTCCTCTTTTCCACAGTGCGGGGTGAATTGCAAGAGGAGGTCTGACGTCAAGAGTCAGCTGTTCAGACGTGATGAATGTGAACAAACAGCTGAAAGGTTTTTTGTGCTGGCTTGCCAAGTTTGTGCAATCCCAAAACATTTCCTTAGAAGGAAGTAATTGAATAATCCGTCTCACTTAGCACACCGGTCTGATCAAGAAGGTTTTCAAAGGAACTTTATCAGTAAAAGTGTTATTCAATTCAATGTTTCCATGTTAAATATTTATACTGAAATGTTTGATTTGCTGCTAATTTGACAGTTGGTGCCATATTTTTGTAATTCCCATGAAGTTGGTGGTTGTCTGCCATGGGAGACATTTCTAGCAGAAAGAAATTTCAAACGTAAGGGAAAAACATGGTCAGGTTTTACTGTTAGTCCTTAAAAACAAAACAGCAAGAGCTTTTCCCATTTACCGTTTTCCAGTGACATTCAGTGTCATGCTGTGTTAATGAGAAATCCAGTGTAGAGACAGAAATTGTTGCACTGTTTCCAGAATGAGAGAATTTGCAACAGGGACTTGGCTCGGCTAGGCTAGTCCGTGATCTGTGAGATGACAGATGGCCTTGAGAGTGGTATTAGCTTGAAGGGCTATGCTGTGGTATCTGATGCGTTTGAGCAGAGTGCACAGACGAGGGGGTTTGAGAGCTGGACAACGTGCTGCTGCATCGGTCTCTTTGGGTAGACATGAAGCAAGAACTAAATCCCACTGTGCATCGTGCAATGTAATGTCAGAAATCAGTAACCAAAGTGAAAATAGACCAACATATTGATGAAAGAAGTTTAAACTAAAAAACCTTGGAAATTCATTGCAAAATAAATCTTGGACGCCATTGAAATTCACATGCTAATTATAAAGATTAATAGGCAAATTGCTCAAGGTGGATTTTTCCTTTAAGTTGTGTTCACGCTGAATAAAAACAGACTCGAGTTGAATTTAAAAATATTTAGTTTTATATAATGACAAAAATAATAATAAATAAGTTAGTATCTACAACTTGCTATACAATTTTTTTTTTTGTACATTATACAAATTTACATTTTTTTTTGTATTGACATTTTTACATTTTGTGGCATCCCCCCCCCTTACTTTTACTTACACACAAACACGCGCACACGCAATCACACACACGTTCAAGGTTACGGTGTTTCCTTCCACACAGACATACTTTGGCTAATTTAAACCTAAACTAATCTGGCAAGTCGAACGGTCACCACACTCGTATACAAAAAAAAGCAAACACAACAAAACAACCTGACTGTCTCAAGCTGCACACAGCCTGAATGGCAATTGGTATACAAAACCGTGCACAGTACTAGGGTAAATGTCCCAGAATTCAACAGTCCTAGGTTGTTAAACAGTCTCACAGATCTTAAATGATTCTGTCATCTACTGGAATGTGGCAAACCTGAACATGCACCAACAATTATTCAAACACTGTAAATAATGTACTGGTTGTTTTTTTTTTTTTCTTTTTCTTTAAAGGTCTTGGGTTGTAAACTTTAGCTGCCTGTGTTGTGCAATTATTATTATTATTTTTTTTTTTTTAGCTTAAAACCGTTACGAAGAGTAAGAAGGAAGGATCAGTAATAGCTACAGTAGGTGAAATAGAATAATTAAGAGATTAAAGTAACTAGGAAAAAAAAACAAAAAAAACAGCCATACTATGTTCTCAAGTAACATCTTATGTGGAACCCAGGCACTGTGGCTCTTTGACATAGAGAGGTCTGGGTGGTTGCTGACATCACTGTGGGACCTGGAGTTTTCTATTGTGAGACAGATGAAGCGGCTGTTGCCATGTTTTGGGGTTGCTTTCTCTGGAATGGCCTCAGATTAGCCTTTAGGCGACCTGCTTTTTTTGAAAGTGGGCAGGGAAATAAGGCCCCTCTGCATCGCTGCCCAGTGAACTGCTGAGAGACTCCTCCCCAGAGCTCAGCTCTTCACTCCAGTCCTCACTAGACAAGGGCGAGAGAGAAACACAAACGCGTCAGACTTGCTCCAGACGACACACACCCTGCTTTAGTCACAGCAGCTACTTTTGAAGTCATATGTGCTTCTCCCTTGGGAATGTATTGATTTGACCTGCACCACACCTATAATCTGGATGTTTTCATGAGTAGACAGATGCACTGCTTTATTCTTAGTTTATTCCTCTAAATAAGGAATGCTTATTTAGAGTTCGGTCATACGGCCACTATAAGATTTGTGTTATACAGGTGTTCCTTTGTTTTCTCAGTCCAGTAAGACGTGTCGGGTTTTTGTACAGTCGATAGGTAATGGGTTAAAGCAAACTGTATTTGTTTGTCTGCTGTTGGTCGGTATGGTGAACTGCTTACTAACAAAGTGACATCACTTGTCCATGACGCATTTCTAACAAATGAAGTGTATAAAGAGGTGGGCCAAACTCCAATGCAAAAGTGACTGTAATTAGAAAAGATTGCTAATTGTTAGGATGTTATAGTAGGGTGGCGTTGTTACGGTCTGTAGTAGCTAATGCAGAAAGTGAAACTAAAAGCATTGACTAGGTGTTTGAGATTCCCCTAAAAATCCTCTGTTTACAATAACAATTCAAAAGACTTCCCTATCTTGGTATGCATTTTGCGATGAATTACTCTTGAAACTACAATGAGTTGCTAAAATCCTGAACTGTGGTTCTGCTGGTTGGATTTCAATGACTCTTTTGTATGTGGTTAAAACTGATGTGGTAACGTGATACGGTTTTGGATAAGTACAGGATAAAATGGGACTAGCTGATCTTGCTAAGAATGAACAGGGATATTGGAGCCAGTCATTCATTCTATTGAAGTCCCTGTTCCACTTTTAAAAATAAATTAAAAATTTTTTTTTAAAGATGTTTTCCCCCCTTTGAATATGAAATGTTTACGCTAACCACGGTAGTGAACAGAAAAACTCTTTGTGTGCAGGTCCACTGTGTACCTCTCACTCCAGCAGTCTTCGGGGATCGTGGGCAGCTCTGGAGTGCTGCAGTAGCTGCTGTGCAGGTTCTGGGCCGTGCGCCGGGACACGATCCACACCAGCTTCCTGTGATTGGGTTTGGAGCATGTAGGCGAGGAATACTGCACCAGGCACTGAGCCACCAGGCCTCTCCAGAGCTGTAGCTCTGTCTCGGAGATCTGCACATACACATACAGTGGCAGTTACATAACACACAGAGGCTCTCTGGGTGTAGTATACTGATAGCTGAGGGCAAGGCTGTTACTGAGCATGCCTGGAATTCTTTATCTCCCACAGAAAGCAGCACAGATTTGTTTAGCGACAACTAGAGCTTGCATCACTGCTGAGGGCAAATGTTAACAGGCGCCTTACTCTCTCTCTTTTTTTTTTTTTCTTCTTATTTTTGCACTGAAGACATTTATTTATTTTATTTTATCATGGTGAAATGACCATGGCTAATGTCTAAGGGGACAAGCAGGTAACAC
The DNA here is from genome assembly GCA_030068355.1 of Notoglanidium maculatum. Lineage (NCBI taxonomy): Eukaryota > Metazoa > Chordata > Actinopteri > Siluriformes > Auchenoglanididae > Notoglanidium > Notoglanidium maculatum. The sequence goes on from JAQQZX010000011.1 coordinate 14,925,816, forward strand.
ATTTGCTGTAAAAAATAAACTGGATACATATTTGATATAATCTTACCCTCAAGTGTCTCTGAATGGAGCGAGTGATCTCCAAGAGGTCAGCCGACTGCAAGGCCTCGATCTCTTGCTTTATGAGCGACAAAGCTAGCACCGATGGCTACAAAGAAACAAGACATAGGGATAAAAAAATGTCAAATAATTATACTCAAACCCCAAATGCCTCATTGATTTCCCGTGGAAGTACTTACTTTTGCTTTGGAGAATACAATGCGGCAAAGGCAGGCTTTAAGCTGGGCTTCCAGCTTCTCTAGACTGAGGACTTCTTTCCTGAAAACAAGAAAGTTAAGCTTTGTTACATCCAGCTGTCTTAAAGTACATCTCTAAACATATAAAAAAAAAACCTGAGATGTTACATAATAACCAGCCTGTTTGCCATCTATGCCCTTTGGTATATGGCAGTGTCTGCTGATAATTAATGTGCGACAGGACGACTGCAGAGCATAACTCACCTACAAAACTGAACACTGAATTTAAGTGATATTTATCTGCCTGTAACTTTCTATTGTCACCTATTCTGGTATTTTGCCCCTGTGTGTGAAACAGACAGTATCTCATATGTCTCACCTGCTTGAGGTATGAGACAGTACAATCGCATGATACAGGTGCAGGAAAGTTAAGGCGGTGACAGCTTGGAACTGGAAGTTGAGTTTCTCGGAAATGATTTTCTCCATGCGCCCGAGGTCAGACACGGTGAACTTGCACTGGCTGATGCGGATCAGTTCGTGCGTCGACGACACATCGCACTTATCCTCCACCACTTTGGCAGCAATGTGAAGGCAGCCAATGCTGATGCAGGCCAGATGTTTGGGCTGAACCTTTTAAGGCAGATAATAAATGACATTTTAGTTGGTATTTGACATTGTAATGTTCTTGAGTATTTGGTTAGTTTTACTAAAATGCTTAAATTAGTAAAAGGACTTAGCATCAAACTTGGGGCTTGTGTACAACAATAATAACTGAAAATGGCAGTGCAGGGTTTTACAAAGCATGCAACTGTACCTTCATCATGGCTAGAAACCTGTCCAGCAGATTGACAGCCAGAACAAACGTCTGTGTGGCGTAGCCGAAGAAACTGGTCAAGCTCCAGAGATCCTCTACTTTGGCGTTGCGACATTTTGCAGAAATTCCTTTGTCCTGGTGCAAGAGAGAATAAATAAAAAGTTAAACCTTAAATTCTGAAAGTGCTTAAACGTTTTATTACACCTAATATACATCATTGTACACGCTTTAATACCACATTCATTTATAAAATGCGATGATTTTATTTTATTTTTTTTAACACAAATGTACAGTCTGTGTGAAAACCAGCACTTTTGTACATGAATAATTGCCAGTAATTTTATAAGTAACTGGTTTTGTCAGGATTGACTCATGGTTCAGTAAAGCTGGCAAAAATATTTTGACATTATATGTAGCCCGGTCGGAAAAATATCATTTTAAGCAGGTGAAATGGCACGTTTTGTCCGAATACTTGCGATGAAATTATTTAATCATGTTTACCTTTTATTTATAATAGATTTAATTATATTTAATCAGTGAATTGGTTCGGTGGTTTACCTCAGTGTTGGACTCGATCAGCCTCAGTCCCGACTCTTTGGGTAAATACAGGCTCTCCTGCTCCAGGTTCAGCTTCAGCTCCTTCATCAGCCTGAAGGCCTCCATGTCGAGAGTCGCTTTTCTTTCGGTTATCTCAAAGTAACCTTTTAAAACAACACAATATTCGTCAATGTTTTCTCGACCTCGTTAGCGGCACTGTTTCGGGTCAAGCTTGGCCAAGCCCAGCGGCTCAGATTTCCACCGTTAACGCCTCCTTTAGCAAAGAGATCAAAAATAAAACTCTACACTACAAATCTACATTCGAGACGCTGAAATAAAGCACAATGTAGTGCATAACATCGTGAATACGTCATAAATCAGGAAAATAATCAAATCCGTTTAACGTTTTTCATCGGAGAGCTAGCTCGGTAGCATTGCTAGGGTTTTTTTTCACCCCTTTTGAAAAACATCGACGGGGGGAGGGGTCTTATTCAGCTTCAATTTCCTCTTACATTTAGTATTTTCTGTTTCTAGATCCAACATAGCCGACCAAACATACAAGATACATTTGGTAAATACCTTCGACAGCAACTGCCTTTGGGTGACAAAGTAATTAAATTAATCTTAAAACGAGCTCATCAGCAAGGACTTCTCGGTATTAAAACAACCATTTAACCTTTATTTTATTTTAGATAACCAAACAGGACAAATATCCGCAGTACTGACTTACTGTACTAACCGTATAACTGGTCGTTACAGACATTTAAATTAGTGTTGTGAATCAGACTGGCTTTGTCCGAACCAAGTAACAGGGAGGATTTAAAACCCTGCCCAACACAAATACTTGCCATTGTATAGAAAATACCATTTACGTTAGATGACTACGTACATGTTTTCTGAGTCATAAACACACTCTTGACTATATTGTAAATAAAAGATAAATTACCTGAAATGTTAAATGGACATTTTCCTTGAACCAAGTCTTCTGTCTGTATTCTGTTTTCCGAGTCTTTTTGCCTTTTGTTGATGTAGACTGTTTCCACGCCCCCTGCGTGACGTCAGAACGGGCACGTACGAAGCGTACGCTACATTTTCTCGTCTTCGGGATAAAAATGATCATTTCTCACCCCCTAACGATATATTTAAGAATTTGTCTAATAAATCTTTCCTTATATAATATTATGATTTGTGTATTTTACATGGCAGTTGAAATTTTTTTAGAAGCTTTGACAGCAGTATTGACGTTAAACCCCACCAATCAGGTTCTTGAAATGTTCTGCGTTCAAATAGACCGCCCAAAATTATCGATTCTGATTGGCTGCTTCCTCACGTGCCATTGCGACTGGTTGTTTCATTCTCATTGGCTGATTATTGTTTTGCGTGACGCAATGATGGATACGCACATATTTTACGGCAAAGCTGTTGTTTTTGTGGTTTATGGCAAATTAGTGCGCCACTTGACAAAAACGCAATAATGTTTGACTATGAAACAACACGATGTTTATATATATATATATATATATATTTATTTTTTAATTAATTCCCAATAATTTTTCATCTGATAATTTTACATATTATGATTTAACGCCAAAATTAAAATAAGGTTGTGGGAAGACATAACGTTTTTCATATACTAATATCTTGACTATGGTGTTATTTTTGCTTGAGAAAAGGGGCTAAGTGTAACAAGCATCCTGATTAATATAGGTACTGAAACATATTAAGCAAATGGTTTGAATTTCAGGGTCAAGAAGTTTGCATTTCGGTCGTGTTTGTTAATTGTTAGGATGATTGTATCTCAGATCACCCAGAGGACAGAGACACATTACATAATAGACATTTAAATGGTGCGTTCGCCTGAGAAAGTAGTCCTAACGCCATATATCACAAAATTTTACACCACGTTTGTAAGATATTTAATTACCATATTACAACAGCACGTTGAATGTTGCATCTTATTACTCAATATCAGCCATTCTTCATTTTTATTGTTTATAATATTTTTTGACATGGGCTATATACGCAGTAAGGAGTGGGCGGGGCGTTTTCTTTCTTTTTCAGTCCCCTCCTCGGAAGTATAGACCTGTTTGTCTATATTCCGTTCGTTTTCTTTGTTAAATATATGCATTAACCCCATTAATTTCTTTACACAAAATGGAGGCGAAGACGGAATTGTAGAGATGCCTCGATTCGACATGTTCTTTGTTTTAATCTCAATTTAATGGACCGGATGATCTCCAAGTCGGACTGCGTTTCGCACAGCCTTGCAGGGGAGGTAACGCAAACTGACCATTTGTGTCGCTTACTGTCGTCTAGTTTTTGGTTATCATTTAGCAAAAATAAAAATCTCTTGTACAGCCAAATCTTTAGATAAACCAGACTAGTGTTCGGTGCAACTTCTTTTTCCTTCACAGCTAAGAGAAAATATATCGTTAGCAAAACAAGTTAGCTTGATTCAACCGAGCAAAGCAGACTAACTATGTTTTATGTTTGGGCAAATTCGGATTTGAATAGTTCCGGGTTTTAACCCGTTTGTTCAGCATCCAGGTTCGGTTGATTAGCTTAATGCTGCCGCCAGGTTAGCGGGTTACTTTAGGATACCTCTGTAAATAACTTACATTTCATATCCGCAAGCGAGATTTGACCTTGTCCTGTTGCCCAAAAAACCAGTAATCGTTAGTATTTTGACGTCACTTCACAGATTGATGCATAACGCAGCCCTGTAGTCGAGCCTCTCATTTCTTGAGACAACATTGTGTCACAGTAAAGTTGTGCTTGATGTTGTTTCTGTTAAAGGTTTCCTTTATGGACCATTAAAGTGTGAACCAGACTGTAGTGACATACTAGGTCCAAAGGTATAATTACAGTCCTGGGGGGAAATTTGCCAAAACTGGAAAACATTAAGCTGTTAATGATCTAAACAGCAATTTATCATTAAATTAGTAAGAATTGAACAAACAGATAAAGTAACGTAGCATAGGATAGCATTTCCCTTGAATGTTTACGTCTTGTGCCTAAAGTTTCACAGAAAGAAGAGTCCGCTCGGCGTTAATGGCTTCGATCCGAGTGTTTTGAAAACCTAAATGTGATAGTTTGAGTTTTATATCCAACATATTTAAAATTTTTCATTGTTTTATCTTTGCGTACAAGACTATGTAAGTGAATTTCCCAGTTTCCAGGTTTTTCCCCCAGCAGTTCAATTTGTTTTGAGTTCTTGCTCATTTCCTGCCCGGTGATTTGTTGTTACGACCATTAAAAGCGTAACGTTGTGCAATTTTGGGGTTGGCCCTTTTTTTTTTTTCTTCTTCTGCACATACACATGGCAAGAAGATTACATTTTAAACAATACACATTACAGAAATGAAAGAAATCTTGAGAGGAACCGGACACTAAAGGGTACCCCGTGTCTTCTGGGTGCCACCAGACCGAACCATTATGAAGCATTACCAAGTGTGTTGAAAGGATGTTTAGTATGAGCATACTGTCAATAGGAGTCCTGGGATGAGCACAGAACAGTGTTTATGATTACAGCAGCAGTCTGAAGTGTCCAGCTGAGATTATTCACTTGTATGAGGGTCAGACATGGAGTGCAGTCTTTAGTGTTTCCAGTGTGGTACCATCTACGCCAATCTTAATGATGAAATTCTTCATTGCCTACTTCACACAAGCGCTTTTTATTTGTTTCAGGTTGCTGTATCCAGTGGGGAGGTAGGCTTTTCCTGGGTTCGTGATGAAGTTTGCCGAACCCACGGAAGGCCAGAAGCTGTCTTTTCTTCTGGAAAAGGCTGCTTCTAGGGAAGCCCAGCTGTGGAGGAGCTATGTGCCTAAGAAACCAGCCAACCAGGTTAACTTATGCACATATCAAGTGTCAAATCAAGTCAAATGGGTTTTTCTTGTAGCTTGTATGCATTGGAACGAAATGTTATGCAACGCATAATAGTATGCAAGACTATATATCACAAGTGCACATGCACAACAGTGTGAGACAAGCGCTATAGAATAAGTATGCAGAACCGAACAATAACTACACAGGACACTAAAATACAGAACATGGGCTTTAAACTTTTTACAGACTTAGCTTTAGCATGTTTTGCATACACTTTAGAAGCTCCATTTATAGGCTGTCTAAGTATTATAATATAAATATACATCTGTGTTTGCGTTTTAGAAACGTAAATACAATAAAGCTTGAACAATAAATACCTGTGCTGTTTTTAACGGTTTCTTGACGCCTTTATTTGATTCCCTTTCACCGTTTTGTGGCCTGTACCAATACTTAATTAGGTCAATTGGAGTTTGTCAGATGAGCCTTTGGATGGCTGCAGGATTGGGTCAACAGTTGCAGGAGAGAATCAAACTAGCAGGCATTGTGATCTGATCTAGTTTCTGTTTCAACACCACAGACATGATAGATAAATGCAAACAAGAGCAATTCACTAAGTGCTTAAACCATTTATATATACGTGTCCTTATAGCATCTTCGCAATAACCAGGCCAGCTCTCTTAAGCTTCTGTTTCATAGTAATGCCAAGTCATGCTAAATCTCGCAGACATGATTGCAGAATGCCTCAAGATAAGATGTTACATGTTACTCTGTTACATTAGCAAATCAGATCGGAAAACATTTTCTTCTGCTCCAATGCTGGTCCGGCTTTTAGGCAAATATCTTTCCCAGTACTGATAGTGTTAGATCAGTGTGTCTCTAATGGCTGATGATTGGACCTTACTGCACTATGTGGACTAGGTTAGAGGTGTGCATGGAGAATGGGACCCTACAGCGAAAAAACACAAATGTTTAAAAATAACGATAAAATCTTTATGGAGTGCACTCCGAGCACACTTTGTTTAAGTTCACTAAAGAATGAAATGTGTGCTCCGCAGGATACAGATATCTCCCCTGCCCAGCGTGACGAGGCCGTGCGGTGGCTCACTGATGTGCACCGGTGCTTGAAGCTTTATCCAGAAACCCTCTGTTTGGCCATCTCCATACTCGACCGCTTTCTCTCCACCATTAAGGTATACTGAGTTAAGCCGAGTTGTTTTGCATTAAACGACATGGCACTGCATCGCACTGAACTAAATAGTTCATCTTGTATCTCGCTGTATCCTTGTACTTTGTCTCGCTCTGTCTCACTGGCTATCTCAGGATTCCTCCATCAATCTCATTCTGCTTGTTTAGTCTACCCTTCTGTTCCACAGAGTATCTCTCTGGACACTCGCGCTGGTCCTCGCTGTCCTTTTCCCTCACCCTGTCCCACGCTCCCTCACTTTTCACCTTTGTGTCTCTCTCATTCAATCTCAAGCCGCTTAACGTGTGCTTGTACACGGGAATATAACAGAACAGGAATTAATAGGAAGGCGAAGTAGAAATTGCGTCATGACTCTGGGAAGATTGGCCAGGAAGGACCGACGTGCAGTTCCTGATTAGTTATTAGGAGAGCTCATGTGTTATACATTACCAGGAAAGATGTTGACATATCCTACAATATGTTGACGCAAGACTTTCTTAAAACTTTGTCATGGACAACATGAGGAAAAGTCTGAAGTCAGCATAGAACAGCAGGGCTTTTGGGAATGTGTATACAGCAGTAAAATACAGTTTAAAAGCTCCAGGTTGACTCGCAGCCTAAACATGACTAGTAAAAGTATGCCTAGTGTGTAGAAACCGTCGCTGTCACACTCTGTTTCACTAAGTGCTCACTGTCTAAATGTGGGAAAGAACATCTCAATCTGCTGATTCTTCGTGTGTTGTCATTGATTTGTCTGTTGCCTGTGTTGGTAACTGATAGTCCACACGTTGTGCGCGAGTAAGCGAGTAACTCTCCACTAATAACACTTGAGGATGTTTATTGCTAATTGCAAATGATTGTTTTCAGCAGGTTATTTTTATAGCAGGTTTACCTGTTGGTCCAGATTGTTTTGCATGTCCGTGTGCCAGTACGTATTATTAATCGTTGTTTTTCAGGTCTCTGTTTTTAATCTGATTGCGACGAGATGCTTTCAGTTTCGCGATTCAGAGCAAGAGTTAGTTTCGGTTTTATATTTAGCTCTGAATGAAAAGTCTGCTCTGCTTCGCTGCTGTGAATGAATAAGAAGAAGAATAATTACATGCTTTAGAATGAACTTTACTGTGATGTAGCTTGATGTCAGAGTTAGGGCGGGTTCAGAGCTCACCTCAGGCGCACTACCTGGAGGAAGAGATGCACCCTGGATGAGATTGCAGTTCATTTTTAGGGCATCTCACACACACGCTCATTCACTAATTTATCATAGGCAATCCACCTGCTGGCATGAAATCCACATAGATATGGCGGAGACATAAATAAGAGAGTCTACACAGACAATATCTCAAGTCAAGTGGCTTTTATTGTCATTTCAAACCATATACATGTAATACAGTTTACAGTGAAACGAGACAGCGTTTC
>JAQQZX010000011.1:14959045-14973371 GCA_030068355.1 Notoglanidium maculatum
CAAAGACATGCAGATTAGGTCAACTGGCTACTCTAAATTGCCCATAGGTGCGAATGCGAGCGTGTGTGGCTGTTTGTTTGATAATGGATGGAATTTAATTAATGAATTACAAATTAGACAAATTCGTGACACGGTGATTCGTGGTGTTCTTTTGCTAAATATTTGTGAACCAAAATGAAGTGATAATCTAAACATTATGACATTTTTTGTACGGGAGCAGCTAACACAACACCCTCTAGGTGTGTTTTCCAGTTCCTATTGTGTGAATCAGTTTATTTAATAAGTAGATATGAATATAAATGGAATTTAGAGTATAATGGAATATGTAATAATCATTAGGCAGTGCTGTTTAATGAATGTTAATAACAGTATCGATTCAGCATGAGGAAAACATTTTATTGGGTGTCATTGTTTAATCACCTAACTGCTATGTTTTGGGTAAATGTTAGTGATGGGCGAGCTATTCTTTAATTTCACGTGCAAATCAGGAAAAAGGTTTTCGAAATGTTTCTTCGTTCTTGTTTCTAAAGGATTCTTATTTACTATAGGGATCAGAAGGCGAAACTTTAGCCTGTGTTTTTAGGTAAAAACAAATTCATAAAAAACTTGTTTCTTACTTTTTTCCTATATACCTTTCTTAGATGATATAGTAATATGAGACGTAACATGAGTAATGAGTAATGGGTGTGAAACAGAATGCCAACACACCCATGCAGAGGTGAGTGTGCACGTCTAAATGGGGTGTTTTGACGTAGCACCCACAACTCCACTCCCATCACATCCACCCGAATCACTGAAACATTAATTAGGAAACCAGTGAGTGTAAATTCTAATCCTGAAACCCGATCTCACACACACACACACACACACACACACACACACACACACACACACACACTCAAAGAAAACCTTCCCACAGAGTCTGCTTACTATATATGGCATCTTAAATTCGATTCTTCTGAATAGTATCAGGTGTCCAGCATCATTAACAGATTACTGATTAGTCATTATTCGCACAAGGAAGCAGGATTGTATAACGGCACTCGGCCTGTAGGACACATCCACTGGGGCATTTCCTGCGCCATTTTCCTCTTGGGGTCTGTGATGTTTATTTTTCTTCAGGTTCATGCAACCATTCCATAAGTCATGATTTTCTTTGTCCTCAGTTTAGTCTGACACCAGTATAAAAACAGATTGATTGAATGATGCGCATTATTTCGATGTGATGTGCTTCTGACCTCGGCATGGCTGTTGGCGTATTTCAGAAACCGCTGAGCTCCGGAGGATTTCACGCTCTACAGTTTCTAGAGCTGATGCAGAATGGTGCGGGACACAGAAAGACATCCCGAGAGCAGCACTTTCATGGAGGGAAATGCCTTGTGGATGAGCGGGAACGTCACAGAAGAATGGCATTGAGCTGACAGGAAGTCTATGGAACCTCAAATAGCCACTCTTTGCACTCTTGGTGAGCAGAAAAGCATCACAGAATGCACAACACGTCTGTGTCCCGTTTCACAACAAACACTGATTAGTGTTTATAGTGTAGTGTGTTTGTGATTTAATCAGCTGTTTAATTCTTTTAAACAGAGTGGAAAAGACTTAAATAATGGAATTCATCTTGGAATTTTGCTTTTTGTGCCGAGTCATTATGTAGCCATGATGAGATAACGGTTTGTTCTTCCTGTGCATGTAGACAGGACCATTTCCTGTTTATCCACCCAGCTTACGTGCTCTGTATCCAGTCACAGATCAACACGTAAACCTTGTTTATTTACTTCCTACTACTTTTAATTTGTTCTTTAAAAATCATAGGTGGGTTTATGGATTCGCGTTCCAACTCATTTCATTTAGCACATAACATTTCATTTTTTTTCCTCCCATGATAACAGCTACTTTAGATTTGGCGTCTTGAACGACTAAACTGAGCTGCAGTAAACACAGCTGTATACTGTACGCGTGTTTGAACCTCTCACCTTTTCCTCGGCGCTTCCCTTCTCTGGCTCCCTCTGCAGGGCGTTAAGGGCGTTCTCCACGCGTGCCAAACGTCCGCTCAGAGAAAGCAGCAGGTTGACGATTTTTTCTAAGTCGCCGATAAACATCCGGTACTTCTCGCTCTCGTTAGGTTTGCAGTTCTCCTGCACCAGCGCCTCTATCCTGCAGCCCACAGCAGTGGAGCACCGCTGCTCCTCGGCCAGTTTCTCTCTCTCCACGCGCAATGCCGCTAAGCTCCCGGTCAGAGCCTGCAGGAGCGCCACCTACAGGAGCAGAGGATACACTGTACTGAACCCAACCTGCAGCACCTACATGATTTTCATTTGACTTTTAATTTCTGCTGGACTCAAAACACTGTCTGAAAAACATTCTGGGAGGAACTATAATTATACAACTATCATTTTTAAAAACAACGTTACTGTGTTGCCGTCCAGAAATCTTACGAGTGAATGGGAATCAAACCTTCTTCTCGTTCAAATTGGACTCTTCTTTGTCCAGATCAGTCTCCATCTGTCCCTGAGTGGCTTTCACATGAGCCTCGGGAGCAACACACACTGCATTCTGAGCACTGGGTGAGGTGACACACACACACACACACACACACACACACACACACACACACACACACACACACACACACACACACATACACACACACACATGGAGCATATTTGAGACAAATAAGGGTCATACTGAAAATCAGGTAAATCATGGGAGATTTAATCATTTAAATAATGCTAAAAATAATCCTACAGCACAAACATACAGATTGTTTTTGTACTTTTGCTCATTCTAAATTTTTATTTGTAAGACAGAATTTAGGAAATATAGATAAATGAGGGCCCTGGGTCTTTTAATGTTTTGGATGAAACATCAGTGTTTTCTGGCACTAAACCCAGTTATTTGTTTTAGACTAACTAAAAAGCACTTACTAAAAAGCCAGTTTGATCAACTCTGCTCTGTGTAAAGCTTTTGGCTTTAATCTCTTTTTTTTATTTTTTTTATTTTAGTTTCATTTCAGTTTATGAAAAGCCTTCGGACATTGCCACTGCACATTATCAAATAGCTATGAATATTGTGGGGCTTAATTTCCTGTGCGTATGTGCCTGTCCCAATTAAATAAACATTGAAGCAATCTATTAAAATGTTTTCAGGGGCTTTAACTTCCTGTCCCACTTCTCAAAGTGGAATGCAGACAGTCACACAGTCTCTCTCTCTCTCTCACGCACACACACACACACACACACACACACACAGTGAGATGCAAAATAATCTGATCACAGGTTAACTAGATTCCCCTCAGCAAACAGGGCGTAAGTAACAGTCACACTCTTGCACACACAATGGCATTAATGATGCATTTTTCCAGACAGACCATCTACTGCGTCATGTCATACACAACTCATCTCCTCTAATCTGTCCTAATCAAAGCACACAGCAACACCAACTGCAAGTGTAATATGTATATAACATTTATATAAGTATAAAGAAGTACAATCTATTTTCTAATATTCAGTAAAATGATACAACTTTATATCAACTATGCAACAAATCTCTATGGCTGAAGAAAATATATTGTATATTAAATGACTTTACTTTTAACAGCAACAACTATCTTTTTATTAAAACTTATGTAAAGGCTCCCGATCCTGCTGAGTATGTTTCAGCCCTTCACCACTAGGTGTCAGTGTTATCACTGTCGGTCTCCATGCAGAATTCTTCAAATGCCACCAAACACAAAACCTTTTACAAATTAAACACTAGACACTGCACTCAAACTTTGGTAAGTCATATGATTAATGTTTTGCTTTTTCCCCCCTGGACTGCATTTACTAACCTAATGAAGACTGATGATTATGTGGGAATATGTTGAGCATATAGCTTTCTTCACATCTCATTATGTGCACAGTGGTGAAGGCCACCCCCATGACAAGATGAAAGAAGTTCTTTCTATTATTAATTTTTTTGTTTCTGCATGTTCCTGTATGTCTCAGTGTCCTCCTATTGTTTATGCATGACGACAGAACGAGCACATGTGAGTGCCTAAGGTAACGTCTGTCCATTTTGAGGATCAGTATTAGACACAGCTAAAACAAACTCCACACAACACCTTTACTTTTATGAACATAATCTAACTTCTCAACTATGCGCCTCATTTCTTAAATGTGTGCAAGAATATTATGACAATCCTTCAAGTTATGTAGCTGCTTGTCTGACAAATAAAGAGGTTGGTTACTTACTGCAATACATAGCGTCTTTTTTATGTTCCCTGAGTAGCTTAGTGTAGCTGGCTAGCTTTAGCTAACTGTATGCAAAACATAAAAAATGTTTTGTCAAGGATCTAAAAGACATCACTCATTCATCCCATCCAAGCAGACATCCAAAAATAAAAATAATTTCCCATAATTCCCCTTCAAGAAACAGTATAGTCATATTTCTCCTTACCTGTCACCTGCTTCACTGCTGCTGTTCTTCTCTTGGTCCAATGGAGCAGAGGAGCAAGAGGGAAAGATGTCCTTCATCAAGTCTAGTGTAGTGGTGCTGGCCCAGATGTCCAGGAGAGAAGCAAGAGCTTCGTCTCGGCTCACCAGCTCTCGGGCCAGAGTCTCCACCCGCACCTCCGCCTCTGTGCGCTCCCTCCTGGCCAGCAATGGTGACTCGGGGCTTTCTGAAAACTCTTCTGCCTCAGCTTCAGAGATCACAGCAGTTGCATTGGTGATATTGGGCTCAGAGGTCACTGATAGGGAAGAGAGGTTGACTCTCTCTTGGTGGGCGGCTGTGACAGATGGGTGCTCAGCAACGCTGTGTGGAAGGATGCAAGGTCATTACTTCATTTTATTCCATTAAATGCATTTCTTTTTGTTTCTCACCAAGGTCATGGTGAATCGAGAGCCTATCTAAAGGAGGCATCCATCCATCCATCCATCCATTATCTATACCGCTTCATCCGTCTGGGTCGCGGGGAAGCTGCAGCCAATCCCAGCATCTTCAGGCGAGAGGCGGGGTACACCCTGGGCAGGTCGCCAGTCCACCACAGGGCCAACACAGACAAACAACCACACAAGCTCGCATTCACACCTATGGGCAATTTAAAGTAGCCAGTTGACCTAATCTGCATGTCTTTGGACTGCGGGAGGAAACCGGAGCACCGGGAGGAAACCCACGCATGCACGGGGAGAATATGCAAACTCCACACAGAAAGACACCCTGAGAGACCCGGGGATCGAACCCAGGACCTTCTTGCTGTGAGGCGACAGTGCTAACCACCGCACCACTGTGTAAAGGTGTTCAATTAAATTGAAAAATAAAACATAGAGCCCTGGATTACTCAATCCACATTTTCTCCAAAACTGTCCGAAGTGAGCCTTTAAAGAGTCTATTAGAAAGTACTAATTACAGCTGATTAAATTATATGCATAATAAATACCAACAAACTACTAAGTTGTGGCTAACTAACTAAAACAATTGTGATTTGCAAATCATATCATTAATAGAATCAATAAAATGTGCGCTGAGAATGACTGAGTAACGGATGAGTGCTTACACCTGTGCGTGGTTCATGGGAGCCTGTTTATCTGCTCCTTTTGTGTCTTGAGTGGAGCTGAAATTGAGCCGAGCAGTGGGAGCGGAGTTTGATTTTCGTCTTGATTTTGTTTTGTGTGTGTGTGTGCATTTCAGAGCAATGCTCTGAAGCGCACACATAAAACAAAATCAAGACCCAGTAATAAAAAGAACAGCTCAACTCTCTCCATTCCCAACCCCATCAACCAGCGTTTTCACAGTCACCATGCTTGTTTTAAGACTTTTAAATCAGCTACAACCTGTTTGGCTGATGGGATCAAGTGCATTTCAAAAACCACCGAGAGTTCAGCAGAGATGGCTGACTGTAATGTTCCAATAGCTGTGGAAACTGTATGCCAATAATTGTACATTGTAACTGCTTGCCAAACAAAACACAAGCATTTCATGAGCATTAAATAACATGTAGTAATTAGAAATTATAACAGCGGTAAAATCTTCAATCGCTTACCAAATGTATTGCCATAAATATTACCTCTGAATGTATTTTCCACTTTGAGAGTAGACTTAATAAAACCCTTGTCTAAGTAGTAAATAAGATGTATGTGTGGTACCTGTTCAGTTTTTGTGAATCTACAGGCACTGTGACATCAAGAGCCTCTTCCTTTATTTGAGGTTCCTCAGAGAAGTTTCCTTCTCTACTTGACAGTGGGAGTTGTGGTGGAGAGGTTGGAGTTAAGAACACTTCATCCTCCTCCTGTGAAACAGCTGCAGATGAAGCAAAGCCAATACTTGACTCGGAGATGCGTAGGGAGGTGAGGGACCTAATGGGAGAGATGGAGCCTTTGGGAGAAGTGAGCAATCCAGATGAAGATGAACGGTCATGGGTGGTCATCTCTGAGTCATTTGGAGCATCTCTGGAACTGTTGGCATTGACCGAATTTTCATTTTCCATTCCTGACAATGAACTTGTTAGATTTTCTGAGACAGTGCCTGGGAAAGTGATGGCATCTAGGTTGGGTTGGCATTGTGTTTCATTGGTACTGAGCCACTCTGAGGAGGAGAAAGGACAGGGCAATCCAACAGAAGCTGCTAGGCCTGAGGCACTGTGGGATCGGGGTCGGTCTGAGTGCCGCTGTCGCTCCCTCCTTATCACGGGTGGGTTTAGCGGATTCAGACCTGGGGTTAGCAGACAGCTCTGCTCCAAACCAACTTCACTTGATGACCTTTGCTCAGGTGCCACACTCCCCGATGCTCTGTTCCACACACAGAAAGGAAAAAAAGTGTGACAAAAACACCACGTTGGCATACTTAAAGCCGTCTTTACAATCTACAATGCATATTTAAAAGTTTGGCAAAAAAACGATATTTAACAGTTTGGCTAACAAAGCACCGATCATCCGAGCTATATGATAAAAAGGTGCAAGAGATTCTTATGCAATATTTACCATAAATTAACTAATATAATGAGAGAATTTGCATTTTTGTCCAATTATCTACCAGTTTGGGCATTTGCCAGCTCTCACTCACTAGTCAGCTCTCTCATGCCAACCAGGGAGGGTGAAAGCTAACACATGCTACCTCCAATATATGTGAAACCAGCCATCACATCTTTTTGAATCACTATTTATCCTATATCACAGCACATCGGCATTCACATCACAGTGTGTGTGTGTGTGTGTGTGTGTGTGTGTGTGTGTGTGTGTGTGTGTCACAGCACAACACATTCAGAGGAAATCGCTACATCATCTGCATACGTATGTCTCGGAGACGGCCAAGACTGGCTATTGTTGCTCTGATTAACAGGGGAGAAAGTAATGCCATCCCTCCAAACCAGACAGCAGGGCCGATTTGCTCTCTTGGACTTCTGGCCTTCGATGGCTGTGGCATCATCAGTATTTGAATTCCCCACTACAGGGTGAAAGCTGTTCTGTTGTGCCAACATCCAAAACCAATTATATTTAAAAAAAAAAAGTTTATAATAGTGTTATATTGATATCATCTTCCAAACTATCCCAGCATGTGTATGTAAAAACATGTTCATAGTTTCCATTGCTACTGTTATATACTCCATAGAAAAGCAACTAAGACTTCTTTTACTTTGTAAGATCAGCTCCAAAATAGCAACAGCAAAACCACTGGCTGATAGAAACTAAGACAGATGTAAAGTTAGTACTGGCATAAAAGTCACTTTTTCAAACAGTTTTAATCTCCAATCAACATCAACTTGTTTGTAGGACAGATCTACAGTATGTCTGAACACCATGTCAACCATTCCAAATATTTGCAGGTAATTTGCTACCTGAATGTTTACTCTGTGTCTTGAAGATGCAAACAATACTGACAAAGACAGACGACGGTGGAAAACAGGTAAGCAGACTACAGCGAATCTAACAGGAAATCTAATGGTACAAATCACACATGGAAATCTAGGACATCTGAACCAACTAAGCAAGGTCTACATGTGAATTGGGACATAAGAAGAAAATATATGTTAGGTAAGGGTTAGAACCTTGCTCTTCAGGCCTGTCAAGAACGCTCAGACTCCACCCTTTACCTCATCATCATGAATATTTCCTTTACCTCTGCTTAATTTAGTCTACCTGTTTTCTTGTCATTTTATGCATCTATGTGTTACTGGTCCTTTGCAAATGTTGCTGTTTTTGAGCTGCCTTGCATAACTGTGCTTTTGTGTTCTGTAGTCCTTTCAATCTAGTTCTCTAGGTCTCCTTTTTTTGGAGTTCTCCGCATTTCAACGTTGCTTGTCTGTGTTTATTTCATTTGCTGATGAAAGCCACAGGGAACAACACAGATAACAATAACCTGGTGTTTATGAGTTCTGGGTTTTGGGTGCAGCACTTCTCATGTGATATTGTGGTAGAAGAGCAGTAACTTAGGACAATTGGCTCATTTAGAAGACAAAGCAAAACGGAACCAGACAAAGGTCTGTTCATGTTTTTATGAACAAACACACACACACACACACGCGCACACACCTGTTTTCTTTAGAAACACTCCCGAACAATCTGAGGTCTCCAGCCAAGACATCCTAGAAGTTAAAAGAACAAGAAAACATGATTGGGGAGGTGAACAGCAACAGGGAAATGAATCAGACCAGAGGAAGTTAACCATTATACTGTAATTACAAAGGCAGAAGATTTCTGGGTCTAAAGGAGCAGTTAAGTGAGGCATTACGCGATTACTAAGCAGCAAACTATTGTTAATGAGAAATATAAGAAAAAGCCATATTACAAAAATAAAAAGAAATCCAAATTGGCTTAGCCATTACAAGGAAATGTCAGGTAATGAATGTTTTTTGTCATGGCCTTGTTGATCTGATCACGGCCTCATTTTAGTATGTTTCATGTATGTAAAGTTAAAACAATTCCATATATACACTATATATAATTTGATGGAAAAATACTAATTGATATTTTAGCAACAACCCATTTAAGAATGGCAAATCATTTATACTGGCATAGTGATGTCATAACTCCTGACCTCAAGATCCATATTCTTTATTGGTTGTCGACTGAATCTATCAATTATCAAAATCAAACTTTTACTGATTCTACAAAATGTCCATTAAAATGGGTAACACATTACTATATGATAATAACAGACACACTAGTGTCTTTGCAGCTTGTGTTGACAGTATAAAGACCAAATCTACAATTTCTAACTCGCCATCTCTTGCAGACCCTGTAGTAGCTAACTGTCATGTGAAAAATGTTTATGTGCAGGGTAATTACTCTCAGAGATAAGTGGAGCTTCTTAACCATGTCAAATGTTTTATGCCTGAAACTGTGGCAGTTTGTCCATTATCTCCCATGACTACTCCCTGTAGTCACAGAGGAACTGTGTTTATCACTTTAGCACATCTGTCAGGGCCATGCCTGCCGCCAGGCTCAGTGGCACCAAACAGGAAGTGAAGAGATTTGAATATTTCCTGGAGTGGGCACTAAGTTGTTTCTTCATCATCCTTAACTGAGAAAAAAGAGGGATGAGACAATGCCCCTTTCTCCTCCTCACTATAGAGATTGTTAGATTAATTCAAAATATAGAAATATAAGTTTGATAATGTGCTTTTAGGGCTAAGTGAAATGATTCATATCTAAGGTTTATTTTAAAGAACTTTTTCTTTCCTTTTTTTAAATAATTCTTATTGTAAAGAGGAAATGATAAAATTATATTTTGGAGCAAACTGAAAAACATGGCTTAAATTTAGACCAAGAAAAGAAGTGCAGTATCCATTGGCATTCACATATCAATTCTCATCATGAAGAAGAGTTGTCTGTGCCTCAAAATCCAGCCTTTAATGTGTCAAAATTGAATTGATGTTATTGAATGTGATTGAAATTGAATGAGAAACAATTGAATATTTTCCAGATTTCCTTGGCCCCTTGCACCATCGCATCCAAATAAAGCAAGCCTACAAAAGATGCCCTTTTTGGATGGTGATTTAAATTAGATAGGAGTTATTATTTAACTTTAAAGATAAAGACATGCCACCAAGGTCCTTCCCAAAACAGTTCAACCTTGCAGCCACATAACCATATAACATACATTTCACATGCTAATGATGAATGACATGACTGGAAATTATCTGATACCAAAAGAAGAAAGTTTTATACAGTGCTAATATTTTAAGATCTTAAAGCAAGTTTATTACCAGATTGTGGTTCTCCACAACTGGAGAGGATTTTGATCTGAAGTGCTGAGAAACAGGACGACCTTTATTGCGATCCAAGAGGTCCTCTGCAGAAGCTGATTTCTCTGAGCTTCTGACTGGAACAGCTCTTTCAAAAACTTCATTCATGCCTTGACTATAAAGGTGAGCCAAGGTTGGACCCGGAACATGGCCTGGAATGGTTCTCTTTGCTGGCCTTTCTGGTTTCTGTGGTTCTGCACTCTGTGGTCGAAAGGCAGACGGATAGATTTCAGATTGAGTCTGAGTTTGGGTGTTCCTGTTGGAGGGCAATGGACATTGTGGATTGGCTGTAAGAGTGAAGGACTGGCAGTTAACTTCAGAGATAACCTCCCGTCCTGGCTCCTGAAGAGAGCCCATGCTAGTGGTGGAGGTTCGGCTTTGTGAGTCCATAGACAAACCGGAAGTGGATTGCATGTAGGCACTATGAGGACGATGAGGACGTCCATCAATCCGTCGACCAGTCTTGCGCTCCATGTAATCAGCCAAAGCATCTTGCTGCATCTGCTTTAACTCAGGTCTTGAGGTAGCCAATTTGGAACCTGCACTACGAGTAGCTACAAGTTCAAACATTCTTCTTCGATCTGCAACACTTGTCTCAGGAAACTGGAATTGGGGTGGTGCCTTCCTTTGAAATAAGCCAGACTCTTGTTCAGAAGTTCCAACCTCATGAATGTTCTCAGGCTCAGAATATGACAGTTTCTTTTGTTCCATGGTCAGTCGTTTTCGTCCACATATTCGCATAACTGGAGGCCCTACAGGAGGTAATCTTGGAAGCTCAGGAACATTGGCCTTGTCTGGTAGTTCAACAGGAATAACATGCCGTTCTTTAGGAGTGTGTGGAGAGGTGGCGCTGGGTTTGGGGCACTGATTGGGTGCTTTCCTATCCAGGGACATGTGCTTCATAGGCACTGGAGGAGGGTTTATGCTCAAATCTCGTCTTCGGAATGAAGTGGATCTCAACACCTTGGATTGAGCATCCTTGATGCTATCTCTGTACACTCGAGTAAAGGTGGTATCAGCAACTGTGCATAAGATGTCCTGATGGTCTTCTTTCCATTGGATGTCTTTTCTGTTTTCCTCAAGATGAAATGTGCTCTTGCTCCTATGAAAGTCTTTGCTATTTTCCTCATTAAGTTGGAACGAACTCTTGCTTCGTTGTAGGTCCTGTGGTTTCCTATGCTGAGCTTGATCAGTGCTCACATACCTTGGCTGCAAGTCCTGTGATGATTCTGTATTTCCTTCATGGCTGGTACTCCAACTTCTTCCTTGAGGGACATACCCTTTTTGCAGATCTTTAAGCCCAGACAGGGACCTCTTGGCACTATGGGTAGCCTGACTTGGACAATTTGAGGAGCTGTAATTGGAGAGGCCGTGACTGTCACTACGTGGTTTAGTCTGCTGTCTCTCAAAGTGACTGACTTTCTCCATTACTGACATGCTACGTTCACTTTGGATGCTACAGTGGCTAGTAGTGCTCTGTGGGCTAGCACATCTCTGAACCTCTGCTAGGGCATTCTCAAGCCGTGTTAGTGGATGATCCAAATCTTGGTCCCTCTGTTGATAGGTGCTTGATTCATTGTGGAACCTACCTGAAGTGCTGATTCTTTGATCACTTCCTTGAGGTTGGACATGTTCCTGTAAAATTTCACATGATGAGTAAAATGTTTGTGGATGGACATTCTGTTCTTGAGATCTGCTTAGTTCTTCCTCTCTAGGTTGTCTGTAAGATTCCATAACATCCATGCCATGTGAGTATCTGGGTTTCTCTCGCCTTGGCTGAACAGGGGTGTAAGGGTCCTTTCTTTCCTGGCCTATGGACAGCACTGAAGGCTTGGGCCCTTGTGTTTGCAAATGAGGTCTGTAAAAGCCACATTTGGTCTGTGGGTCATCTTTCACCTGGTTTGGCTGTTTAGGTTGTGATAAAACAAGAGAATGGACAGAGCCTGAGTAGGAAGCAATGCTTTGGTATCCATTTTCTGCTGCCATCTTAACACCAGAGTCTACTCCTCCACATTGCTCTTTTTGAGGGATGGGTTTGCTCTCCTTGGCAAGTGCTGGGTACACACTACTAGAACTGGGATTTGTAGTTGGTATCTGTGCAAAATGGGGCTCTGGCAGTGGAACAGGGTAGATGCCAGTGGGCAGCATGGCTGTCCCAGGCTGTGATAAAGATGGAAGGCTTTGTTTGGGTTTAATTGTTGGGCTACTCTCAGGACTCTTTTCAATTACAGTGTGAAGTTGACCCTCTATTCCAAATGATGATTTTCCTGATGCCACAGAGCCACTAGAGTGATGCCAAGAACCTTTGTGAAGAGCCCGCAAAGACCGAGCATGCTCAAGACTGGACCATGAGCTGGGCCGCTCGTGGTTCCGGGTGGCTGCATAGCTGTCACTACGTAAGGGAGGTGAAGGTGCCGCCTTCAGGTTTTCATAAGAGTTGCCATTGTGTGTTTGGCCCCATACTGGTCCCACACTGTGACGATGGGATGTGACTGTACCACAACCACTGCTTCCACTGCTACTGCTACTGCCACTGGTACTGTTGGAACGGTGACAAACCCTGCCCTGTATGCTTCCAGATCTAGAATGTGCTTTATTCTCATTAGCTTTTAGGACTGCAGAAGAAAGGACCTCATGCTCTGCAGACGTGCCTTGTTGAGAGTCATAGACAGTGCGGACATAGCGAATATCTGCTTGATGCATGCCCTCTGCAGTTCTATGTTGAGGAACACTATCCATGGAGTATGACCGCTCCTTGCTGAATGATGGGCCAGCTGCAAGGTATTCTGGGATACTTGAGCTGGTTGAGAAGGAACTATATGCGGAATCACGTTTGCTATGCAGATGGTCAATGCTATTGGAGGATTTGGAGACAGACAGCTGATTGCAGGAACTGTAAGAAGGGTGTGAATGATCTAGGCTCTCCATGCTTCCCCTTGAACTGTACTGGTCTGGACTTTTCCTCAGAAATCCTGCATCATAACCTGACAGGTCTGTGGTGGAGGCACTGTGATTAAAAATAAACAGTACAGCTAAATTTTGTATGCATATAAGTTAACAAGGAAAATGTAGAAACACAATATAGAAGAGTATATAAAGGTATAAATGTATAAAGGATTTAGGTTGTTGGGTTAGTAGGAATTATTAAATTCTGTTTTAATCTTTATATCTACCTCAGATATTTTCTGTGTAATTTTTAACATTCCATATACACAGCCAAATAAAGTAGACTTGATGGTCACACAGAACAGAGTTTTATGTTTTTTCATGACGTTACACGCCAGCAAAAGTTGAGCAGCATGCAATAGCCCTAGTTATTGAGATGCTATTGGAATCACAAAGCAATCTTCTTGGAAAAATGGACAGTGCTAGTACTATCCTGTGTGTACGTTATGGGTTTTGGTTAAATTAATGATTGCTTTGGACTTGGATCAACATCAAAGAGAGTAATTTGGTTCCTGTTTAGAGATAATAAAATGGCATATCTTTAAACAAGGTGGTATTATTTTCACTCTTTGTATGTAACATGATATTCCTTTTAGGACAGATGTTTGCTTGTTGAAATGCAAACAATAACAGTGTCATTCAAATTAATCTGTGATAAATTTACTTTTCGCTTTAGATACTGTTTTAACATCTGTTTTTCTCTGACCTGGCATGGTAGCTTTGGTGCCAGGGAGCCCCCATGGCACCCTGGGATATCTGCATCATGCTGTCAGAGTCCAGAGGGCCCTCACCCAGCTTAGTGGAGTGCCAGGAATGGGGACGGGACCCGGGCTCACTTCTCCTGCAAAAGGAAGGGAGATGAATACAGTTGCCAAAGGACAGTGCAGATGAGGACAAAGCACTGACACACGCGACTAAATTGTCACACTCTCTCACACACACACACAGTACCATACAAAATTGTGTACAGACTTTTTTGAAACCATATTTTCATAATCTAATGCAAAAATATTCAAACATATTCCTCATTAGTCCCACTTTTCACTTTTTGAGAAGTCATAACCCACTGACTTCCATCACATTATCCATCCATTATCTATAGCGCTTTATCCGTCTGGGTCGCGGGGAAGCTGGAGCCAATCCCAGCATCTTCGGGCG
>JAQQZX010000011.1:14973471-14985427 GCA_030068355.1 Notoglanidium maculatum
CCGCACAGAAAGGCACCCTGGGTGACCCGGGGATCGAACCCAGGACCTTCTTGCTGTGAGGCGACAGTGCTAACCAGTGCCATCCCACCCATCACATTATTATAACTGGAAAATAAAACTCTATAAAATAAAACCACAGTCTTACAATACAGCAAAATGGGGAGGTAATCACAGTGAACAGCAAGAAACATAACAGTACATGTTTGATAATCCTTTTACTATATATTTTGTTAAAGTTCCTAGTGAATGGTTTCTGACTCCACTGAATTCTTTAGGCCACCAGGGATGCATCCAAGTGCCATTTTGCTAAGTGCAAGAGGAATCTGGAATTGGTTCTCTATCAGACCTAGATAAAAAAACTGTCCAAATAAACATGGAGCATCTTCAAAGATAGTAATAATTGGCCTATCATTAGCTCTAAATATATACCACTAATGAGAATTTCGACTGTTTATGGAGGAATGTGATAAATCCCTAAGATATAATAGTTCCATAACAGAATCAGTTAACAAGTGGTGCCAATACGACAATAATGCTGTTTTTTGGTTTTGGTTAAAAACGGATTCATATTTAACAAAAGCAGCAAATCACGCAACCCCAAAATGCTGGTAAGGCATTGCTTTTAAAAAAACAGTTTTCCAGTTAGTAACTCTTTTGTACTTCGGAGAGAAGGACAGTAATACTTTCCAAATGTATCTGTAGTTTTAGGCCAATTAACGTAATTTCCCAAAACAATTTTTTTTGTTTCAGTGGACTGGAGGATAATGTCGCGATCATCATTTTGCCCAGCACACGTCAATACATATACACACACAAATAAACAACCACACAGCTTGGCAAATGCTGCATTGATGCTAGTCCTGATGCCTGTAAGGTAATTATAGAACTATATACAGTGTATTGTACCTAGAAATCTAAAGTCTAGAAGTGGTTGTTATATGATTGTCTATCAATGACTGAAAAAGTAAAGCCAAAGGATTGGCAAAAGTATACTACATAAACATAGCTAAAAATAATTAAATGTAAAAAGCTGACTATAAAAATTTAGGAAAGCAAATGAACAGGAATTTAGTGCTGATCTTCTGAATCGACACAGGGCTCTTAAAATGGGTGGATAAACAGGAAATGGTCTTGTCTACATACATAGGAAGAACTAAGCAGTTATCTCATCATGGAAAAATAATGGCTCTACATTTTTGACATATTTGCTCTATCAAGTAATCAAAATTCCATGTGTGGTTTTTAGAAAAGAGTTAAACAGCTGAACAGTGTCTTCTATCAAAAAGCGCTGAAGCAAAACAAAAGATTGTAATATTAAAAAAAAATATCATTCCCGCAGTGTTTTAAAAATTCTATGTAATAGATGTTTGCTCCAGAATTTTCTTTAAGCGATACAAAAATATTTTAGAGCATTTTAGAACATGCTTCTAATTTTCTAATTAATTCCTCATTTCTAATCTTTTAATTAATTACTTAAAACCCACACATCATAACATATCAGTATATAGCTGCTTAATGCTGTGGAATGTAACCGAGTACAAGTTATTTCCTCTTATCAATTATATTACTGAAGCTATAAACAGTCATTCCCTCATTTACCTCCCGTTTCCTTCTCATGTTTTCCTCTCTTTCTTTACTCTCTTGAATAAAAAAACAGCATGTCATGTTACAGAGAAAACTGAAAATGCAGAGTCTTCTGTACTGAAGACTTTCCAGTGGTAGAGAATGTACTGGCCTATACAAAGCACAAAGGGATTCTCACTCTTACTCACGTTTCCTGGTCAGGATAAGAGTCCTGGAGCCTATCCTGGGAGCGTCCCTGGGTGTGAGTTTGGAATACACCCAGAATGGGACACCAGTCCATCACAGGCCACCATGCACACATACATTCACACACTTATTCACAACTAAAAGACTGCGATTAATCAATGAAAGCTAGCCGAGATGTGGTGGCTTAGCTGTCATGGAATGGCGTTACAGATCAGATGGTTGTGTGTTCAAATCCAAGCACTTCCAATAACTACTGGATGTGTTATTTTATACTATGAAAGATATTACCGTACGGTATTTTAAATACATTTTCACAGCTATTTACTATACATTTTACAGTACTTTATTGGTAACTTTATTGGTTGCTGCTAAAGTTTTTACAGTAATTTTTATAGGGTACTGGCATGTGTGAGGAAACCGGTAAGCCCAGATGAAACACACATAGAGAATACACACAAAAACTCCACATCAAAGTAGGGATCCCGGAGCATTACTAGGATTGGGAACAAAACTAGTGAATCCAGAATGCCAAAATGCTTTGGCTCGCTAGCTCTAGCTCTAAACTGGATTTCAAAATGAAGCTATTTAAAAGTTTTTTAATTCAATACACTAAAGTGTGTGTCGATAAGAACTGTAATCAATAAGCAGAATCAGAATCAATTCAAACCATACCATATTACCTGCCGCACCAGCATGCTGCCCGACTGCCCTTCAATAAATGGTGAATAAACATCTCTTTACAGAAAAAATGTGATCATGTCAATGATTACGTTTTTCTTTGTTAAATAACAACACATTTTAAACAATCTATTCAAATCATAATGTGAGTGCCCTGTAAATCAACTGCTACTATAGAAACAATAACATATTAGTACAGGCGCATTAATATAAACTTGTATTTGAAGTTCTCTCAAAACTACTGCTATAGAAAATGAATCAACACTTTCAAATATAAATAAGTCCAATAAAAAAGAACAACACGAAAATCGCAGATCTCTGTGCCGGGAACATTTCTGCTGACTTTGCAATACATCTGTAATGAAGGTGTTTTTCGCCCAGATATACTAGAATAGGTACAATCGCCCATAAAACGTTTACTGGCTGTTATCCAGTGATGCTAACCCAGTCACACCATTCTAGCGACTGTTACCTGGACGTGAACCTGAGGACCTTAGAGATGAGACTGTTGACACCGGTCTCCGCCGGCAGCTTGCACAGTGCTCCATCGGACCTGCCAAGCTCAGACCTCTTCTGCTTTCTACGCAGCTTCCTGCGGTAAAACGAACCGAGCAGCTCCATTCGCTCCTTCTCGGCTGAACTCTCGTCCTCAAATGGTGGAGGACAAGCAATCCCGAGTGTTGACCAACGCAAAGATGCATACCGTCATTCAAACATGCAATTAAACATCATTTCCAAGTAATTAAGAACCATTAGAAAGCAGTAAACATCCGGACTCTGTGGAACTAACCCTGAGAACGGGCAGAGTGGATAGGGAGAGAGGGGAAAAAAGAAATGAATTGGGGGCTGTAGAGTAACATAAGAGAAAATACAAGTAAATCAAATTAAATTAAAATAAATAAAGGTGGGGAAAAAAGGAATAGTGACCTGCTGCAGTTTCTATCTTTAAATCTTGGAAGTCAGTGCTAACACATGATAGTGTCTGCATACACAGCCGAACAAAGGGAACTCTGTGTTTTCATCTCTCTGTCTTTTCTCCCAGTCCCTCTTTCTATCCTCATCTATCTTTCAGCACGTGACCCCAATGTGAGTTCATGGGACACATCACACCCTGAAGGTAGTACAGGTGCTGAAAGGGGCAGGAAGGCCAGTTTTTTGTATCTCAGTTTCATTATTTGACAAGTGACAGAGGATTTCTGCCCCAAGGAGAGTGTCACAGGTGCCACAGGGGTCTTCAAATGGTGGAAGGCTAGAGCAGTGACAACACAAGTGTCCAGACATGCGCATACACACTGTCTGGAGTAGGAAGGGAGGGTTTCACAGAGCCATCACACAATCTCGTCACCTCTCTTTCAGCTTTGACACAATGACTAGAGATTTCTGTGCTGCTCAATGCTACGTTTCCTGGGAAACTCCACGATTTTACCCTTGAACACAAAGACTCTCCAAACGTAAGCCGAGCCCCAGGAATGCCGAAGATCTGACACACGCCCATATGTTCAAAAACGCACCGCTCAATAATTTCTTTTCCTGTGTCTGTTTTGGCTTCTGTCTAAGGCTTTCTCTCCTATCACCTCCCTCCTTAATTCCCTCTCTGTGGTCAAGCTGTAACCGGGTGTGTCTGAGTGCCGAAACTTTATCTGAGCTTGGGGAACTCTGCTCCTTAATCTGTTTTATCTGAGGAAACCGAAACTTGAGAGAAGATTAGACAGAAGGCGGGAGAAAGAGAGAGGAGAGCGGATGGGATGAGGACTGAGGGAACGCTCACATATTGTCTGAGAGACGTGTTCAGCATTTCCACTGCACTACTGTGGTCTTACGACTTACATTTTCACACTTTTCCTTGGTCAACTGTTCCTGACCTATAAATCTTTCATGCAATTTTGCAACACAAATGCAAAAACCAACATGCTTCCTTGAACTACAGATCCATATCCCATGGCCCTACATTCTAAAGAGGCTGAACATGGTCGTGGAAATACACTTAAAATATCTGGCATAGAGACCATACAGCAACCTCAATAAGGGGTGAAGACTAATTAAAAAGGGAACTGGACTTCTTCCCAGGGCAGTATGGTGGTTAGCAATGCTGCCTCACAGCAAGAAGGTTCCAGGTTCAATCCCTGAGTTGACCCAGGGCCTTTCTGTGTGGAGTTTCCTCCCAGTTCAGCTCAAGTCAACTGGACACTCTAAATTGCCTATAGGTTCAAGCTGTTCATCTCTGCGTTAGCCCTGTGAAAGATTGGTGACCTCCCCAGAGTGTACCCCACCTCTTGCCCAAAGTCATCCGCGACGGGCTTCAGCTTCCTCCTCGACTGGCAATGGATAAGTGGCATAGAAAACAGATGGATGAACTTCTCTCCATTTTTGTAATTGTCTCTTATTTGGTTATCTTGGGACTTTGCCCGACAGCATGGGCAGTCTTTCCTGTTTGTGTTGAAAACTAAAATATTAAGATGTTTATATGTATACACACACACACATCTTTGTTATATTTTGTCTTGTTGGCGTGTGTGTGTATGTTTGAATCTTCCTCTGCCTAATATGACTTTAAACATGGTCTGTCATGTGATTTTTACCAGTCTATATTAATCATGTGACCACCATCTATGACTTTATTGGTCCACGGTAATCATGTGCCAACTTTCTTGTCTCTTTTCTTCGGATTACTTGCTAAAATCTAAAAGAAACAGCCAAAGTCAACCATTTTGAAGGCCTTAATGGCTGAAATGCCAGGGTAGTGGTAGCTCAGTGGTTAAGATGTTGGCCTAGTGATCAGAAGGTTGTGAGTTCAAATCCCAGCACTGTCAAGCTATGACTGATGGGCCCTTGAGCAAGGCCCTTAGCCCTCAGCTGTATAACTGGGATATATGTAAGTCGCTCTGGGTAAGGGTGTCTGCCAAATGACTGAAATATAAATGCGTAGGCATGTTTTGTCCATTGCTAGGATTGTTACTAAGAATATAAATATGACAGAAATGGCTTTGTAAGTTTATTACCCTCATGAGTGCCAACAATTCTCAACTAGGATCCTCAAACTGAAGAGCACAAGAGGGACACACTTTTTCTTTTTCTTTTTCTTTACACCCGAGCTGCACTCTATGCAAACGGATTTTGAGTTTGTGATAGGAAGTTTGTTTTGTTGCTGGTTCTATGGCTTGTGTGTGTAACCTTATTAGCGGTATTTACTGTTAGTGTACGTATGCATAGTGTATCTAGCCGAGATAAACACTGGAATTTAATGATGCTCTATTATATAGGCTAAAGGTTATATTTACCTATTCGCATGCACACAGACACACAGGGACTGGAACAAAGTCACTTCCCCACTAAAGGGAGCAAGGAACCTTAGCAGCACCTAACCCTTAATGCCTTAACACTTGTCTAATGCTGGACTAAGAGGTTAGCATTAGCTCAGAGTTGGACATGAATGATGAGATGATGATCCAGATGTGAAATATCATAGATGCTATATTATATACACTCTACACAAAATATGTGGTCAGTTCAGGGATCATTGTAAGCAACCTTGTCTGTTGTCTGTTGACATCTTCAACAGATGTCTTTACCCTCCATTACTGTGTTTCCTTCCAGACATTTTATTGTTGGCCACCTATAAACATGTGGATTCTCAGCAGTACACTTGGTAATGTAGTAATAAAACGCTGACTGAACAGCGAAGTATCATAAAAAAAAGTATACATGTATGAATGGATTTTCTGGTCTTATTGTATTAATCCAGTCTGAATGGTGCTCTCATCCTTAAATCAACTCCGGACAAGACTTACCTTTTTAGGTTATAAATGTTTTGTGTACTTTTTAACCAAGCAGCTTTCTACTGTTTGCATGTTTTGGATAACTGCAGCTGCCAAATCCCTACAACACAAGCTAACTAAAATATCCATAGTGTAACATTTCAGAACAGCGCACGGCTAAAGCCAAGATTAAACATTGCAATCTGATGCACGTTCTCTGAACACGGCAAAACGGACTCAAAGAAATGGCTGCATTCCAGAGCTGTGCAAAGCCACAGTGCACGTGGCCAACACACATACCAACACTGCCAAACTTCTGATTCTTCCCTTGTTGGGAAACATGGAGAGATACGATAACAAATACCAGACAAACCACACTATTATGGTCCTGGAGAGGAGGGGGAAGAGCAACGGTGACCATCCTGCCCAGACTCCCACCAGGACCTCAGATCCCAATCTCCTTCACATTACAGAGACATTCTGCCACTACCGTGCTGTCCCATGGTCCCAGAGGACATAAGAATGTAATGTCCCTAACGACTGACGACTTCCCAAAAAGTAAAGGCACCAGGGTGGGATCAAGACATCCGGGGAGGAGAGTAAACAGAATTAGTTCAGAACATAATGGATAGCCTATTTTAAAGGCGGTATGCATGGACTTCAGGAATGTATGGAAAATACTGGCGGTGAACTGTGTGTGCACTTTACATTGTTGTCCATGATGTTAGTTACTAGAAGGAACCAAATGGGGGCATACTAGTATAGTAAAAATGAGGGAGAGAAATGGATGAGACAAATGGAAGGATAAAGAGGCAGATGAATGATTCAGAGGGCATGGAAACAGTTGCTGAAACCAAAACAAGGTTCATTCGGGCTGCGTGAGTTCATTAAAGCTGTTATTCCCCTGCTTTAACTTACAATAGCAGTCAAATCGCAGTCCTGGTAATGAGATATTTATAATAACAGTGTATTACAGTGTATATTGTGCAATAAAGTTGCATTACTGTGCTGGGATTAGCATCAGATATTCTGTTTTCGCTCCATACATTCCTAATGTAGAGGTTGTAAACCTTTTTTTTTTTTGTAGCTCTTATAAGTAAAATATTCTCCAAATAAGCTCCAGTTTTTTGACACAACTGGTACATTTGTCTATTCAACTATTCATCCATCCATTATCTAGATCACTTGTACGTCAGGGTTGTGGGGAAGCTGGATTCAATCCCAGCTGACTTCCAGAGAGAGAAGGGGTACACCCTGAACAGGTCGCCAATCTATCACAGGGTTAACAAACAATCACATTTAGGGTAGCCAGTTGACTTAATCCGAACAGGCTTTATAAATCTTTAGACTGTGGAAACCGGAGCACCCGGAGGAAACCGTCTCAGGCACCGGGAGAACATGAAACTCCGCACAGAGAGGCCTATAGCCAACAGGTTTGAACCCAGAACCTTCTTGCTGTGAGGTGACCGTGCGACTGTGCCACCTTCAGCTATTCATAATAAACACATACCATTTTCATGTAAATTTTACAGGATATGCGACACTATATGACTAAATGTTTGTGGAAACCTTACCATTACACCCATATGTGGACTTTCCCCAAAATGCCACGAAGCTGGAAGCACATAATTGTATAGGATGTCTCTTCATGCTGTAGCATTACAATTTCCCTTCAATGGAGCTAAGACACCCCAATCTGATTGTAGCCCAGGACTAGCTGAGATCAAGTCAAGACTGAGTCTTAGATGGGTCGAAGCCAAGTCAAGATCAAGTCCAAATGAAAATAAGACTGAATCAAGATCAAGACCAGAAACCATAAAATCCATTTTAAGGTCAAGCCTTTACTTCAGCTAGTTGGATTTATTCATGAACTGCATCAATGGCTAGACAACAAGAAGGAATTCTTTCTCATCAAACTTTGTGCAGGCAAAAAGTCAGCAAATACCTAAGATTGACAGAAGTCCAAGTGCAAATGTTTAAGACAAATCAAAGTCTTTACAGGAAATGGCTTGCGTCCAAGATCGAACTTGAGTTCTACACCAGATCAATACTGAAATATTTTCTTAAGTGGGTGCATCATGACGCCTAGAGTCACATGAATAATAGCTGAGATGTTTGGCTTTCGCTTCATCCTTGTACCAGGAAAGAAACTTGAAAAATCAAGTAAGTGGTATCTCTCTTTTGTTTTATTAAATATATTCAATACATTTATTGGTAACACAGGTACATCTGACCTGACACTTACAACCATTTTAAAATCTGATACGCTAGTTAACCAGCTCAGCATCGCTAACTCTCAATCATGCTAACTGGTTAACTGTGTAAACTAGACACATTGATCAAAACTAGCCTGTTTTAGTCTCATTGGCATACAAAATGTACACATAATTCAAAATGTTATTCAGAAATGACTAACAATTCAATTCCAACAAAAGAAATGCGGACACATAGTTGAAGGATGGACTTGTCTGTCTGCATATAGCCATAAAGAAGCCATAAAGCTTTAGTGCTGCTCACACTTGTTTAAAAGCCGGTATGAATTTCCTCAGAGGATGAAAGCTGGCTTATAAATTGGTTAGGTTTGCCAGGGCACCTTCTTTTAAGAGACTTTACAATTTTAGAGAAAGAATGAAAGAATTCTTACAGTTAAAGAGAAATTACAATTTTAAAAGAACAGTGTCTGTGTAGAGCTTTTTCTCCTCCATTTTCATGTTACACAAGTGTTCATAATTTACACTTATTTCACATTTTCTTCAATTTGCCTCCATATTTTTACCATGTCAGTGTTAGTAAAATAGTGCCACTTCTTCCTTTCCTTTCACCCTTTACTGCAGTAGTCGTTTTGTGTTTCCAGCCATCTTTGTGCTTGACCTTTTATGGAGTTTTGTGGGTGTCAAGGAGCTGTGTCGGGAATGCACGTTACACTTCCCGATTATCAGCATTTAGGAACAAAGAAGATCTTCGTTTGGTTTGTCCTACACAAACGTTTACACACAACTATACTAAAAGATGAATAAATGAGGCCTGTTATTACAACTAGCATCTTCCTTTTACAGATAGTCTATAGAAGCTATTTGTGGCGTCTGTCTCAGTCAAGAGACTGCACGCTTATAAACAGCACACGCACAGGACAAGGGCACTTACTTGTGAAGAAGCGATATTTTGGTTAGAGAAGGAGAATTACTTTGTTGGTCTGTAAAAGCATTTTATGGAAGTGGTGTCTTTGTGAACCTCAAACAATCCACAGAAGGCTAATGTTTGGAAAATGGGCTTTAAAGTCTAATGTAACGATGCTTCATAAACAGTAGAACAATTCTAGAACCTTCTCAGCCTATTGCCATGGCGATGCCCTTGTCCTGAATTCCACGGGTAGGGGCGCGGTGGAATCCATCTGCCGAAGAATTTCCACCATGTGACCTTCGGATCGGCACCTTATTAGGACAAAAGATATTTAGGGAGCAGCTACTGCTATATTTATGGCATTTGTTCCTGGTAGCAAAAGGGGAGAAGAAAGTATGAAAAAAACGAGAATTTACATCAAGGAGATATGGATATCCTTCTCTGAAAAGTGCGTCATTTCTTGTTCGCTGTGAATTATAGGAAGATGCACTGACGTTAAGATTGACCTTCGTGTGTGTGATGTGAGTGTACGGAAAAATGCTGTGCAAACAGCTGAGTGTTACAATGAACTTCCCATCTGTTTCACACAGACACAAAACAAACAGCCCAGCTAATTAATCCCTAAAAGTATTATTTCACAGAATAAGCACAGGGATATTTAATACAGTATTTATATTTCCAAGTAGAACTGAAATATGATGAAGCTCCATGTGCTATTGTCTCTCTCTTGGTAATCCATCCATCCATTAGCTACATCGCTTATCCATTAAGGGTCACACCTATGGGCAAGTTAGTGTAGCAGGTTGACCTAGTCCGCATGTTTTTGGCCTGTGGGAGGAAACTGGAGTGCCCAGAGGAAACCCATGCGGACACGAGGATTACACGCAAAGTCCACACAGAAAGGGCCCAGTCTGTATACATGTTTACTACACACCTATAGAAATTTAAATAGCATTAGAAGTGTATATAAATGAATATTAATGTAAATCCGAACCAGGCACATTTTCAAATGGCATAAAGGAAAGGAACATCGGTTTCAGACTCCCGAGCCCTGAGTCCAGCACAGGTGATTTCCCTTTTCAGAGACACCTGATTGATATCAATAGTTAATAACCAGTTTTATAGGTGTTTGAGCAGGGAAATTGCCATTTTCAAACATGGTGAACTAGAGCTACGATGGAATCAACCTCGGTTGAGAATATGATCAGTTCCAGTAACAGGGTCTAATGCTAATATTAGTGTAAGTTCTAGAAAAAATTGGCTCGCACTTGGAATGAAATACTGAGTATATTATTTTATTCCGACAGCAATTGCAAGGTAAGATTACTAACAATGCTGGCCGTTTTTAAGCATGAGAAGGTTTTTTATGTTAGCTAGGGAGGGTAACATTTAAAACACTGTAATAACTGAATCAAAATCAAATACATGGAACAGAACCGAATGCTTTCATTTTTAAAAAAGAAAGAATGTAAGTAAATATACCGTACATTAGTTTATTGCTACTAAGCCCCCAAGGTGAGTTCTTAGCAATGGACCCAGATTTAATATGAATAAACACACTCACAGACCTGTGTTTGATGCGTATCTGAACTCCTCCGCTGCATTGGTCTGTATGGGCTCGATGGCAAGGTGACGGTGTGAGGGTCTCACTACAGCATAAATCTGCGCAGTGCTCTCTACCCACACACACAAACACACACGTGCACAACGTGTATAATACTTCAAATACAGTATACATTTCACAGGGTACTTTAAAAAAAAAAAAACCAGTCAGATCACATTCAGGAATACTGATTTTCAGTAAAGTTTTTCTTTCTACACCTTTACATATAATGTTACTGAAGCAGACTGGGGTAGTTTACATAGTAGCAAGTCTGCATAAATAAGTAAGTTAACCTGTGGTATGTGTTGTTCTAAGCTGCAGACCAAATTCTGCCTGGGCTACATGGGTATTTTTGTAAGCCTTTTAAGGACCATAATCTAAAGCTATTAATCATTTTAACATATAATCTATTCTATCAATTAACAGCAAGAACCTAGGCTCTGAACACACACACATCCACAAATATTTGGACAGTGACACAATTTTCATATTTTGCCTTAATATACCACTACAATTAAAGTTACGCTTTAATTCGAGTGGTTTTGTCGTCAGTAAGTGAAAAGCATGTTCAATTGGGTTGACTGACTCAGCCATTTAAGAATATCCATTGCTTTGCTTTAAGATGCATTTGGATTGCTTAGAGATATATTTTGGTTCATTAAGCATCTGTATTGTGTAGCACTGTCCTATCAGCACTGTATTGTGTAGCACTGTCCTATCAGTTTTACAGCATTTGACTGAATCTGAGCAGAAAGTATATACACTGCTGATCGAAATAGTAGGATGAATTCTGAAGTCACATCATCAATAAACAACAGTGATCCAGTTATCCAGTTGGCAGCCATATATGCCAATTTCCACCATATTTGACAGATGATTCCTTAATTTAGCATGAAATAATGAGGAACCATAACTTGCCATAAAACTGCAAATGTAGAAATGTATATATATAGACTACCAGTCAAAAGTTTGGACACACCTTCTAATTCAATTTTTTTCTTTATTTTTATGACTTTAAAAGAGACTGGAT
>JAQQZX010000011.1:15003334-15021758 GCA_030068355.1 Notoglanidium maculatum
CTCGCCCGAAGATGCTGGGATTGGCTCCAGCTTCCCCGCGACCCAGACGGATAAAGCGGTATAGATAATGGATGGATCATTGAACTTTATTGAAAAAATAAACTCATTGAAAAGTATCATTCACAGGGAAAAGAAGGCAACATTTATTACATATATTTATGCCAAAGTGCACACTTTTAAATAGACTTAAAGAGACTATTCTCTCCATGGTCACAAGATTGAACTAATCAAATATGTTTACTATAAGGGACGGTTAAATCATCTCTCCCTCTCTTTTTTGTGGAACCGACTCTTGGGGGAGGCAGCTTTTGTGCCTTTCACAAGCAGAAGATGGTGCTGACACGTCTAAACACACACCCAGCACTGATTAGAGTGTGAAGCAGTCAAAGAATCCACATGGTGACATTTCCATCAGCACACAGCAAGCCTCTCACCTCCTTAACTTCACTCTCACTTTCTCTCATGCGGTCAGTCTATTCCAAGTCTTATCCTCCCACCTCTTAAACTTGGAAAGGTTTTTTTTCCTTTTCTCTGTATCTCCATTGTTCAGTTCAAAGAAACCTGACTTGTACGTCCATATTCACTTACATTTTTGTCAGAGGTATCTCATTTCACTTTCCCGCTCTCACCTCGCTCTCTGTATCTGACCGGCTCTTCTCAGATAAATCTATGCCTCTTTAAGCTCAGCCACTCCATCCTGCTGCTGCTGCTTATCTCCTCTGTCGCTCATACCCTTAGGGGTCACAGTGCGTGTGTGTGTGCGTGTGTGTGTGCGTGTGTGTGTGTGTGTGTGTGTGTGTGTGTGTGTGTGTGTGTGTGTGGTACTGGGGGGTTGCTCTGCTATTGTTTCAGTTCTGTTCACCCATTCAGCCCTACAAACAGCACAAAAGCCCAGTCATCCAGCAAGATACCAAAACCACAAACACCACACTGAATTCAGACTTGTTCTAATACTATGCCAGTATTAAAGCTACACTAAACACTAAACCCAACAAAACACACCGAGCAAATGATACTTAATCGGCAATCTACAATTAATTTAAGTTCCTGGAAGTTTTATCGCCTATCGCAGCCAATATTTCCATCAAATAATATTCCAATCTGGAGAAGTATCAACAAGATCAACAAAAACTGAACTCCAATACCGTTTATTACACAAATATATTTGCATACATTTTGTCATACTTTGACCTTTTTTAAGAGAACAGCTACCCTATTAGAAATTACTCGTTTTTTCATCATTTGTAATGCATTTTGTATTTTGTATAGAATTGAGTGTTCTTGGTGCGAATCTTAATTACGACAGCAAATCAAGTCAAGTCAAGGTTTTTGGTTTGGTTCATAGAAATATCATACTGCATTACGAATGTTCCTCTAAAGGAATTTCTTTAATGTTGATAAAAATTTTTCACATTGTGTCAATACATCCCATAGTCTTCTCA
The DNA here is from genome assembly GCA_030068355.1 of Notoglanidium maculatum. NCBI lineage: Eukaryota > Metazoa > Chordata > Actinopteri > Siluriformes > Auchenoglanididae > Notoglanidium > Notoglanidium maculatum. Next base: position 15,004,777 of record JAQQZX010000011.1, read on the forward strand.
ACTACAAGCTCCTTCGCCTTTACTTTACAGCGTGATGCTCAGTGAGCACAGCTGCCCACGGCAGCAGAAATAAACAGAGTAGCACTTCTTACCTTTAAACGAGTTACAAGCTGTACATATTTCTGTTCCCATATGCTGCGGGAATGTGAGTAAAATGGTAGTAGAAAGCATAATCTATCCCCTGGCAACCTAGTAACATTAATGCTGATTCTTTTTTTTTTGCTGCGGCTCCGGTGGGAACTGGAACCGTTGACTTATTGTGTTGTGACCAGTTATGATGTCTTACTAAATGTGATACCGTGCCATAACTACTGACATCTTCATGATCCGAATACTCATGCTGCCTCGTTGTACAGCACCTGTCCGCAAATTCAAAACGACAAGGAAAGGAAACATTGTCAAATATGGCTAGAAATGTTATAAATAATCTTTGCTTGACCTAAGTGCTCAGACGCAAGCAGAGAGCTCTCTCGACAGGGATGTGATGCAGCTCACCCGGTGCCATGTTGCTAACTAACTAGAGAACGTCTCAGCTTGAGCTTTTCACAGCAATATGGACTTGTTTTACATGTCTCACGGAGGTTTGTGTTTCGTAGCATGTTGTTTTTATTCGATACATTAACGGGATTCATATGTGAAAGGGACTATATTTGCGTTGGCTATACAGATCACTGTTTGAGGATGAAAACATACATCACTCATCACAGCTGGCTGGCTAGCTAAAGAGGAACATGGAGAAAGGCATGTTTATTTCTCTATTTCATCTGTCAAACAATACCAATTACAAGGTGAGTTGAATGTAACTTTTCTGCTCACACAATTGAAAAAGACTGTAATAAAGGCCAAAGGTCAAGTGCGAGACAAGGCAAGATTCACATTTTAACGATTTTTAAAGCATAACTATATGTACTCTGAACTATATGTAAAATATGTCAAATCAGACAAATTTGGAACATCTGACTTCTTTAGGCTGCATCATGTTAATAAAATAGAATTTTGTTTTTATACAAAAATAGATTGGTTAGATAAAAATAGATTAGTTCGAGAGCTTGCTTGAACATTATGATCATCACAATAATGATTAAGAACTGTTCTGTAAGTGGAAGAGGAAAATGGCCAGACTGGTTTGTGCTGATAGGAGGACTTCCGTAACTCACTCTTTACAACCATGGTGAGCAGAAAAGCATCTCAGAACACAGAAGGCATCAAACCTTGTGGTGGACGGACTACAACAGCAGAAAATAACTGTTGTCAGCCAAGAACAGGAATGTGATGCCACAGTGGATACAGACTCACAGTTCAAATGGGGGGGGGATGTCACGTGGTCTGAATCTCAATAAGATAAGCCAATGATAGGGTCAGAATTTGGCATCAACAGTATGACTCCAAGCACCCAACCTGTTTTGTGTCAACAGTTCAGGCTGGTGGTGGTGGTGTAATGGTGTGGGGAATGTTTTCTTGGCACAAATCTGGCACCTTAATACAAACTGAGTATCATCTGATGACACAGCCTATTTGAGTATGGGTGCAGACCATGTACATACCTTAACAGCCACAATTCACCCATCTTCTAATGGCTAATTTCGGCATGATAATGCTCCTTGCTACAAGCATGCGTCATCTCAAACTGGTTCCATTAAAATGACAATGAGTTCAGTGTACTCCAATGGCCTTCCCAGTCAGCCTACCTGAATCGAATAGCGCACCTCTGGGATGTGGTTGAAGAGGAGATTTGCAGTATGACTGTACAGCTGACAAATCTGCAGGAATGATCAGATGCAATTATGTCATCACGAACCGGAATCTCAAATTAATATTTCCATCATGAAGAACTGAGGCTGTTCTGAGAGCAAAACCATACTAATAGTGGGTTCTTCCTGGTGTTCCTAATAAGGTGGCTAGTGTATACTGTGCAGCCTCATTTCTGTTTTTGGTCACATGCCTGTCGTACCAATGTCTAATAGGGGCTGATTATTTTTTTTCTGGTAAAAAGCCAGCAAAACAGAACTGATTTGGCATTAAAACTCAGCCATCCAACACACCATAATCAGTATGTAGTCAGATGTCTGAGTCATCACTGCACAAATAGTTAATTCAGTTCAGGTTCACCTGCTTTTGTTGTTGCATCTGTCACAAAGCAGTGCAATATGAAAGGGCAAGATCAGAGATGAATAAAAACAAAGGACAGGCACAGAGAACGAAAGAGTCGAGAAGAGGCACATGTGTGAATCGATGCTGGTTTAGCTTTTTCCCATCTTTCCTCTTCTGTCATGTTTTCATTCCTGGGAGTCTCTTCATTTCTGTAGTTTATAGATCAACACAACATCGTGCAATTAACAGGTATGCACGCCTTGCACTGATCGCTGCACACACACTTGTTAAAAACATTTACACACTCCTCTCAGACGTCACAAGTCTTTGCAGGGCCTTGATTATATGTTTCTAATCACATTGAAATCATTTGTGTTCTGGAGTTAAAAACAGCAGTTTCATGAATGTTAGCATTCAAGCTTTGTTACACAAGTCTAGAGGCCACACCAAGAATCTGACCTTGTACTCCTCAATTAGCATCTAGTGATTTTGAACTTTTGCCTTGTTAAAGTTAAATTCCAGTGTTCCACAACATTTAGTGCTTTACAATTTACAATTATTTTTATTTTAGGGTTTTTTTTTTTTTTCGTAATGCATGCCTGGGAATTAAGAATGAATTAATACTAAATAATAATGATCTCTCATAACCCTAGGTTACAATCATAGTATATATTCACTGAGTACCCCAGCAGGAATATTCATGTTATGTCCAAGCTGCAGGTTGGTGTCTTGAGGTTAATAAGAAATCAGCTTGTCATGTTACCAAGCAAACGAAGCCTTCCATTTGATTTTCCCATGCTGGAAAACTGACTGTTACAACATGCTGACTCGCTCCATAAATGTTAAATAAAGACTCCTTACAGAAAATGTCTCCATATCAATGATTAGACATTGTTGTTTTAAAAATAAGACCACATTTTTATCTGTTTATTATTAGTCTTAGATTATATGAGTGTCCACCATACAAGCCCGAGGAAATGAGCGGCTACTATAAAACTGATTGCTTGAAGTTTGAATGTTAACTGCAAGAGCTGATGCTATAGAAAACTGATCCACACCTTCTGACCAATCAGATCTGAGAATTCAACAGCACTGTGGTGTAAATAGATACGATTAATTACGTCACGTGTACGGATCAACCGTGGTGGCACGGTGGCGCGTGCTGAACTCGGGTATCTGTCTGTGCAGAGTTTCGCAAATTATCCCCATGTTTGTATGGGTTTCCTGTGGGTTCTCCGGTTTCCTCCCACTATTCAAAAACATTCAGATAGTCAGATTGACTATGAAAGATTAGGTGTGAAGTGGGTGTGTGAATGAGTGCCCAGTATTGAACAGGTGTAAATTCTCCCTCTGTAAGGGGTGTATACACACAGGAAGTGATTTGCTTGTCGCCCATCACTTTGTAGCTGGTCACTAGTGGACATTCCAGGCTCTGGTTGCCTAGGTATCCCTCTTGTATATTTTTGGTCAGCCAGCGGTGTTCTTCACTCCCATCGGCAGCCATCTCAACTGCGTCGCTTCAAAGTTGAGATTAACTCGATAGCCACCCACTTCGCGTCGCCAACGGTTATTTCACCGTTAGGTCAACTAATTTCACTGACATTTCATGATCTCTGGTCTCCACATCGCTGCTAGCCTCTTCCTGTGTGTATGCCCCTTTATGCCCAGTGTTGCTGGGATAAGCTCTGAATCCACCGCTCAGGAAAAAGTGATTACTGAGGACTTGTTATAGAATTGGGAAAAAGTCACATTAAGTGAGCCAGAACCTTATTACTTTTGAATTACAATTGTTATTACTTCATAATTTGGAGTAATTTAAATCCTTTGCTCCAACTGGTCACTTAGTCACTAGGAGAATAGGCATTAAATCTACTCACAGCTTCATCAAACTTCATCACTAATGATAAAGAATATACAAAATCCGGCTTCTTTTCACGAGCGAGCCGAATAATTGTCGCGCGCTGACGTCACTGAGCACGCGCGCGCAACCGCATTCGGGTCACCATAGCGACAAGTGAGTAGACACGAAAAGAAGAATCGTTTTGAAAGACCGATACCGGAAGAATAGAGTATCGTTTTGCAAAACCGGTAACCGAGTAGCAGCTATACATACCTTCGAGATGATTAACGGTTCGCCGTGCTCAAGGCCGCCTTTGAGTGTGAAGCCCCACGGTGCTCCTCCGCGCAAGAAAGCCTCGACGAGCAGCGAGTTTCCGGCCATAGTCATTCTCCGAGGGGCAACTAATCCTGGGCTAACTTCGGCCAGCGGAAACCGCTCGCGGGGAAGAAAGGCTGTTCCGCGATCTGCCCCGTCCTTTTCTTCCCTTTTTAAAAAGCGAATATGTAACACTAGCACTGTTCACTTCCGTCGCTTCAGTCATTTCTCTTCACGAAAGGAGACTAAACTCAAGAGCATTTCTGCATGCTACCTCAGAGACGACAGATTAAAAATATTCCCATATACAAGCCGAGGGTGAAAGAGAAATAACTAAATTTTTAAAGAAGTAAACCAGTCTCGTGCGTAATCGTTTGTCAGCCCTTTTCCCAGTTCGGACATTTTGATTTTAACATTACAATAGTATTTGCCACGATCCAGCGCGCGCACAGAAAGGGCGAGCGCACGCTCCACAGTTGGTTGAGAGAAAAGTCCTGTCAGAAACTTTCAGCCCCGGTCGAGTTTTCCCAATCATCCAAATTCACAAACAAGACACGACGTCCGGCTTATCATACCACACAGCACCTGAGGTTAGTCCGGATCCAGATTTTCCCCAGTACGTTTCACTCCGGCTCGTCCTTCGTTGTGCCGGAGTTTCTGTTTCTCGGACGGATGGATGAGAGAACCCGCGGCTCGCGCGCCCCTCACTGCCGTGCTACAGATACTCAGAAAGGTGGCTAAGAATGCGCATGCGCACACGACACGAGCCGTTCTCTTCGCCCGAGAGCGCTGCCCTGATTCCCTGCTACATAACCACATAACCATGAGGCGGATGGACTGCAACAGTAAAAGACTACATCAGGTTCCACTATTATCAGTCAAGAACATGAACCTGAGGCTACAGTGGGCACAAGCTCCTCAAAACTTAGGAGCTGAAGACTGGAAAAAGACCAGATGGATTTTCTAATATACAGCTGTGAGCCTGTGTCCTGTGTAGCCTCAGGTTCCTGTTTTTGACTGACAGGAGGGCTGCCTGATGTGGTCTTCTGTAGCTGCAGCCGATCCACCTCAAGGTTCAACATGTTGCACATTCTGTGATCCTTTTCACTTCACTACAGTAGTAAGAAGTGGTTAATTGAGTAACTGCAGCCTTTCTGTCATCTCCAACCAGTCTGGCCATTCTCTAACCTCTCTCATCAACTGCTGCTCACTGGATGTTTTTTGTTTTTCATATCATTCTGTGTAAACTCTAGAGACTGTTGTGTATGAAAATTTCATGGGAGAAATATTCGAACCAGTCCTTCTGCCACCAACGTACATGCCTCAGTCAAAGTCACAGGAGATCACATTTTTCCCCAGAGAAAAAAATGAGATTTTTTCCCCCCATAATGGAAGCTCTTGGGCTGTATCTGCATAATTTTATACATTGCACTGCTGCCGCATCATTGCCCGATTTGGAAAATTGCATGAATGAGCAGGTGTTCCTAATAAAGTGGCCAATGAGTGAATGTCCACTGAAAGCCTAGAGAATCCTGCATAAAATAAACAGATCAATACTAAACAGTCTTATTAGAATGATGACATAAGTCAGTTATAAAAAATGCAAGGGTGGATTCTGTTATAGGAAAGTGATTGATGTAGTGTTAAGCCGCCCAGTGTGACCCCATATTTGCTTATTCTCATACAACAGCATGTCCCTAAGTGTTTTATTCCAATTATACCACAACAATTTGTAAACACTGACAATTTTTAATTTTCTAATGAATGACACATCAGATGCTTTAATTGTTCGTAGTTGCATTTAATGTTGTGGAACATCTTCAAGATGAGTTAATTCCTGTTATCACTGATGTTGCAGCAACTATAAACAGTAGTTCCCTCACCAGCCTTTCCCTTTCTCTCTCTCACTCTTGTGAAGTTATTAAAAACAAAAATGCAGCCTGTGATTTTACAAGAATATGAAAAGAGCAAAGCTTTCTGACCTGAAGACTGCCCTGTGGTGAAAAGCAACTTATAGCTATACATCTTTAAGGGTTACAACTTGCTGACACTGCAGACTCCTTCCGAAAAATGTCACTACTATAGAGATTTTCTTTCTTTACCATTTTTTAAAAATCTGCCACATTTTTAAGGAATTAGTATTACAATATGACGCTTGCATCGATAAAGAATATGGAGGACATTTATCAATGGAACATGACATTGAAATAGAAATTAAGAAATAATTATTAATCTGATGAAACAATTTACTGAATTAATGTTAGCAAAAATATTTGTCTAAATTTATGCACAATATATGTACATAGCTACTGAAAGAAAATGAGATAAATACACTCATGTAATGTATATATGTACATGTGCACAGGAGCTTATTAGGGACTTTGAATTGAAGTGATAATTTAATTTGATTACTTTTTATTTATATTACATTTCTGTAACCTGATTTGGAAATGTATAAAATATTTGGACGGAAATGTGTGAGCAATTAGTGAAACTGAGCTTCAGTTTTGTACAATTTGTGACCGTAATTCACACAAATATTTTTCCAGAATTGTCCAGTGGGTTAAGATCTACAGTACGATCCACACTATAATCCAAATCAGTATCATTTGGAGGGATGGGACTGATGGGGCTCCACATTGCATAAGCACTGGCTAATATTAGAGATATTAATACCTCTCACAGCTGACTGCAAATGAGTTCTTCTCTTCTGGGACATTCTACTTACTAGTGCTAACCTGCTTGTCTATTTTTTTGTCCTTTGGCACAAGCAGATAACACATGAACAGGCATGCACACATCATTGTTGTCCAATGAAAAATGTGTATCATGGGTTGCTGTGGATCCCGGGCCTATCCCGGGAACACTGAGAGCGAAGGTAGGAATATGCTCTGGATGGGTCACCAATCTACTGCAGTGTTTTAATATTTGATGTTGGGGTTGACTCTTCCTCCGTAGGTTTTGGTTTAAAAGTAAACCTGTTATACCTGTAAATAAAAAAAAAGGAACTCCATTATAGGCTTTTGAGAGTCGACAACATACAGTCATAAAGTATACAGTCTAGCAGTGCATTGTGAGTCATTTTAAACATACCTTTGTTCAACTGAGTTTAATACATCAGGTGTGTGTCCCATTGAGGCTCATATCACTAACCTGAGTTAAACTGGGTTGCCAGGTTTCAGGAAACTTTTTAAGGATGTTGGCACATCATTAAAATGTTGGCATGACCTGATGGTAGAGATGATCAATGTGCACACTACATAGTGGAACAAGAGGATTCAAGGATATGTCCTCAGTAGAAATGAAATCCTTAACTGGATTTCACCTGGCTGTTCGAGTCCTAAACCGTCCAGTCCCAACATTGTTAGGTTTGGGGGGAAAGATTAAGAGAGGTGGGTTAAGAAGTAGAGCAATGTTATAATCAGTTATCCTGAAGTGGTGAGGAAGTACAATAAGGTGGGTGTACATGGGTGGTGTCCTTCTCCTGGACCAATTGACAAGCCTCTACTGAACATAAATTCACTTATGACACTGAGGATGATTACATATGCTTTTGATGTGATAGCGGTAAACAGCTGGATTAAATATAAAAAGTATGCTGAGAATGCTTGTAGAATCTTAGATCACCTCTACTTCAAAATGAATGTGTAGCAGTGCCAATGTGCAAAATAAAAGAGGAGCACAAGCCAAGCTGATACCAAATGAAGATCAACCTTTGATGAAACAAGCTACGGTAAGAAGACCCTTGCCAGATACACAGTTTGACATGTTATGTCAAATTATGAATGGAAAAACCATATTTTCTTTGACAAATGAAATATTCATAGAATCTTTTTTCAGAGATAGGAAATTGAGCTTGTGACTCGAGTTCAAGTTCAAGTCACACTTAAGTTGCATAAAAATAGATTTCAGACTAGACATGCAACTCATCCTTTATGCCTCCTGACTTGATTAGACTCATCAATAGTGAACAATAAGTCTTTCCATGATTACCCAGACATGGTGTGTGTGTGTGTGAAAGTTACAGAAAAATTATTTTATTTACGCATGTGTAGTTGCTTTATTTTGTTTATTCATTTATAAAATAAATGGCCCCTATAAAATATATAAAATATATTTATAAAATAAATGGCCCCTCCCCCGCGCCGGGACTCACCCCGCGCCGGCAGCACGGTAGTGCGGTGGTTAGCACCGTCGCCTCACAGCAAGAAGGTCCTAGGTTCGATCCCCGGATCACCCAGGGTGCCTTTCTGTGTAGAGTTTGCATGTTCTCCCAGTGAATGTGTGGGTTTCCTTCCACAGTCCAAAGACATGCAGATTAGATCAATTGGCTACTCTAAATTGCCCATAGGTGTGAATGCGAGCATGTGTGGTTGTTTGTCTCTGTGTTGGCCCAGGGCCCAGGTTGTACTCCGCCTCTCGCCTGAAGTCTGCTGAGATTGGCTCCAGCTTCCCCTGCAACCCAGACAGATAAAGTGGTATAGATAATGGATGGATGGATTTCCCCCCCCCTCCTTCCCCCAACCCAGTGACACATCACATTATGCACCTGCTAGCACCAGTGAAAATAGAGCAGCGCATCATGGCTCCAGTAGGTGCACCATATGTGGTAACAGAAGGATTGTAATGTATCAAGAATGAGGGAAGAATATTAAAGACACTGGATCGACTACATCAAACTTCATAAGACACCTGAAAACACACCCAGACAGGTTTGCTTAGTTTATATTAGTGTCAAAGCGATGTTATTGTTGTTAATTAATCCATAATCAATCAGCTAATGTTAGCATTTACCATGGAATATTCATGGAATAATTATCAAAGGCAGTTAACCTACCTATAAGGTTTGGTAACACTAGAACCTCTACATCTACCATTCGTTTTAGGAAGGCTAACAGTTGTTCACGTCATGATTTCTTGTGTTGGCGTTAGCATATACATATACAGTACTATTCAAAGGTTTGGATACACCTTCTAATTCAATGGATTTTCTTTACTTTTATTACTTAAAAGACACTTCAGGTCTTAAAGTAATGATGGATTGTTGTTTCTCTTTACTTAGTTGAGTGGTTCTTGACATAATATGGATTATTAGTTATCATATAGGCTTTTTACTATTTTTTTTATTATTATTTACTATATACTGTTTGATGGTCTCAAACACATTAAGAAGGCAAGAAATTGCACTAATTAACTTTTGACAAGACACACCTGCTAACTGAAAAGCATTCCAGGTGACTACCTCATGAAGCTGGTTAAGATAGGCAATGGTGTGCAAAGCTGTCATCAAGGTAAACAGTGGCTACATTGAAGAATCTAAAATAAGAAATATTTTTAACATTTTTTTTGTTCATCACATAATTCCATGTGTTATTTCATATATTTGATGTAATCAGTATTGTTCTCCAATATAGAAAATAGACAAAATTAAGAAAAACCTATAAAGGAGTACATGTATCCAAACCTTTGACTGATACTGCATATACATACAGTTGGTGAAAATTTATTAGGAACACCTGTGCATCTACTCATTCATGCAATTATCTAATCATTCAATCATGTAGATACGGACCATCAGCTCCTTCTGTCAGCCAAGAACAGGAATCTGAGGCTACAGTGGGCACAGACTCACTAAAACGGGACAGTTGAAAATTAGAAAGAAAAGAAAAAACATCCCCTGGTGTTTTTCCAGTCTTTTTACTGTCTGTGATCACTAAGTTTGTGTGATCTTCAGATTCCTGTTCTTAGCTGAGGGTGTAACCCAGTGTTGTCTTTTGAGTTTCATTATTCTATTGTTCATTGGTATTATTTTCTTGTTTAGTGACAAGTTGTAAAGGATGTGAAGACCAAATTGGGATTATGTTGGACATTAATATTTTCATACGTCCTTTATGTGTAAAAATGTGTAGTATTAAAACAAAGGACTTTTTAATGTCTCAATTGGGTTTTTCAGCCTTTTCATCTATGAAAAGAAATGTCACTCTATTTCTAAAAATATAGTTGCAACTTGTATACAACTGCAAGCAATACTGTTATCATTACCATACAGTTAAAGCTTCCATATACTCCTCATGTAGATTCTGTTGCCTTAGAAGTTGACTTAAAGACTAGAGCTTAATGACTCAAGACTTGACTTGGACTCGAAGGTAAAAACTTGAGATTTAACTTGAACTTGCATTTTATACCTTGTGAACATCTCTGTTCTTTATACCACAAAGAAATTGCTTTATAGCTGCTCATAGAAAATAACATTTAATGATGTAGTTCCATGAAAGTGTCTGTTCTCTGTAGCAAGTGCTCACTCCACTTCATAAAGAAGTCTCCGGTTTTGCAGTTGTTTTTTTAAAGTGTTATACTGTCATTGGTTAGCTGAGCGTGCTAAACTAGCTACCCAGATCTTTTGATGTTTTACAATATGAAGGATCTGTATTAAGCTTAACATGTCAGCTTGATGTTCAGTAGCCTGTTGTGTTAAATATATCTAAGTGATACAGACTAAAGGTAGTTGTATATATAACATTTCTCACTAGCCAACGGACCTAGCAATCTACTGAAACCCTAAAAATATTTGGCGAAATTAGTTAGCCAGCTAACTTTACCTTTCATTACATACTGTTTATGATCTAAGTGGTTTTCATTTCAGCATAGCTCACTTGGTTAGGTACCATAAAAATGCACTCCTCAAATACAGTACCAGTCAAAAGTTTGGCCTCACCTACTCATTCATAGTTTGTTTGTTTTTTTTAGACTATTTTCTACATTGTAGAACAATACTTTAAGACATCAACACTACAAAATAACATATGGAGCGTACGTACTGTATATGGAATTATGTGGTAAACAAAAAAATGTTCTCAACAAAACAGCAAATTGTTTCACATTTTAGATTCTTCAGAGTAGCCACCATTTACCTTGATGACAGCTTTGCACACTATTGGCATCCTCTTAACAAGCTTCATGAGGTAGCCACCTGGAATTATTTTTAATTACAGATGTATCTTGTCCAAAGTTAATTAGTGCAATTTCTTGCCTTCTTAATGTGTTTGAAACCATCAAACAGTAAATAATAAAAATACAATAATAAACAGCCCTATTTGACAACTGTAGTAATTTATGTAATGTCAAGAAACACTCAGCTAAGTCAAGAGAAATGACAGTCCATCATTACTTTAAGACCTGAAGTAATAAAAGTAATGAAAATCTTAGAAGGTGTATCCAAACCTTTGGCTGGTACTGCACTTTGGGACTTCTGGGAGGATATTGTTTGGAACTAAAGTAAGACTAATGACTTTAATGACTTTATAAGAATCTGAGTAGTACTGGTTAGTTTAGTTTTGGAGCTGTAGATTGCCAAAATAAATTTGGTTCATGATGTTTGTCATGGTTATTGTAAAAGAAGAAATGAAAATAGAACATTAGCAGATTCATTGTGTTGACATATATAAAGTAAGTAGACATATGTAAAGTAAAAAAAAAAAAAAAGTAATTTGTAATGTAAATACTCAAGTAGTTTTTTATGTCACAATATGACATATATACTTTCTTTAATTTTCTTGATGACTTCTTTTACTTTAACTCGAAAGAATGATTAATATAGTTGCTGTAAATTTGCAATAAAAAAAATCAGTCAGTGTGCTTTTTCCACCACTGGGAATATTGCAGTCCTATTCACATCTTCATCTATATTATAAACATTCTTAACTAGCTGATATGAATACTAATACAATTCTTTCAGGTCGCTGAATACTTTCAGGATGCTGAGATATGACTCCCTTTCTCTTTTGAGCAAAAATCAGCATGAGATGGCAGATCCGAGAACATTTCTGAACCTCTGTTCTGACAACTGAAACCTGTATTTGTTGAGTGGAGAATAATACTAAAATTACCAAGAGTAACACTACCTTTCATGTTAAACTATACCCGAGCACAGCCTTTAATGATACCTCTCAGGTAGCCTACACCTAAAGCACACCTAAATGTAGCCTTCAATGATGCCTCTGATACTAAAGCACACCTAGCTTCCACTACTACCCTTTACACAGGTTCAGCTGGTATAAATGGCCTAGAGGAGCCAAGCCCTCCCTCTTTTTTAAAAATAAATAAATAAATATAAATTTCAGGTTTTCTCATGTGCATTGTATAATTTCCTCTTAATGAATGGGTTACAATGGATTTTTATATTTACATTGGTAGAACAATAAAACAACAAAAACATTAGTGATCAGAAGAAAAACACACATATGTAGTACATGCTATGGCTGAGTTCTTTCTAGTCCAGGCTGTACAAGATGTTTGAAAAATCATGAACCATTGAGAGGAAAAATGCTCTGCATGTTCACACTTATGCTGTATGCATGTTCTCAGCCACTGTATCATGTTTTTGTAGATTTCACTCAATTTATTCAGCTCATTTTAGCATATTTGCACAACATATTTGTATGGGTTCCTTACTTTTCAGGCACCCTTTAGATTCGCAAAGCCTATTATTATTATTGTGTCGAATGATTACACAGAATTTAACACACCCTATATTTTCTTTGGGACTAATTTCTTTAATCCCCATCTCACTGGCACATCCATAAAATGTCATCAGCATTGAGAAGGCACATGTGAAATACAATAGTGGATATAATAAACATGAACGCAGTGTATTGCTTTCTCAGTAATCATTTTTTTTGGCCAAAATACCTTTGGAGGAGATTTCCAACGAGCAAATGAACTCAGCACACAGTCCAATAAAAGTACAAATTACACAAATTGACAAAAGCAGCAAACAGTGAGTTTTATGTAGTTTAAACGAAAGTACTAGATAACAGAATGTGCAGCTTCTCTCTTTATTGTGCTTGCTATTTGGAAGACACGGCATGGTTATTGACTTAAAGCAACAGGGGCTCCTCAGGGTTCCATTTTAAGACCTATTCATTTTGCCAAGGACTCACCATCTTTAGGAGAGTAAAATTTGGATTTTGTCCCAACATAATTAATTTTGTTTGTTCCACACTTGAGTCTACCAGAAACACAACTGAAGTATGACAGCAGGTGTGGCTAGCACACACTCGGCACATCAGAACATGTTTGCTGATGACCTAATCACACTCATCATCGAATGAGTTCATTTTTCTGGTACACTTTTCATTTAGATGTCATTTGGCATTGATTTATGGGGAAGTTTATTTATGAGGACTTTGAGGACAAATCCAGGAGACCAAAAATAATAGCAACATTTTTAGCAGTGCACATGATCCACATGCTTTTGTATTTTTTAAAGCCTGTCACAAGCATACCAATTTTTTCCTCAGGTTGTCTGGCTAGCTTGCTTACATTATGCTCCTCAATGTATTTTCCTCAATGAAAATTTTGGCGATAAGTATTCATTGAGGACCTTTTATTTCATGACTAAATTGTAACAGCAACATAAATGAAAAAAAGGATTTGACCAAACATTTATATTAATTAATAATAATTAATTAATTATTCTTCAGTGAGGTCCATTACAGTAACATGATATTGTCTAAGAAAATTATGATAAATCATTGACTAAAATTAGACTAAAATTAAAACTGAGTTCCACTGGCTAAATCTTGACTAAAACAAAAATAAATAAATAAATAAATAAACAAATAAAATAAAGTATGACTAAAATGTAACTACAATTTTCAGTAAGTGACTAAGACTAAAATTAATTTTAAAGGTCCACTTTGTAGGATTCAAACACTTAATGCCCCTCCCTTACCTGTCCCTTTCCAGGTGTGTTTTAGAACGTATGGTGGCTGTCAGGTGCTAGTAGCATACTTCCAATTACTTACATTTACATTCCCTTGCTTTTTCTGTGCTAAATAATAAGTATGATCCTCCATTTTTCAAAATCTGGGCTCTCAAATTTGTATCAGCACCAGCAAACACTGATTCCTCTTATTTCTTCTTCATTGTCTTCCTTTTTTGTTCTGTGTCGTCCTTCTAGTGATTCCTTCTAGATTCATGCTGAGACTTATAAAAATGCGAAATGTGGAAGGCGTTTTCTAGAAGTTGTCCATTCAGGGCTACTGTAGCAGCGCAACATGGTGGCTCCCTAGAGGTGGACCCGCTCTCTATGTAAATATAAAGGGATCGCTCTAAGCTTACAAAAACTCAACGATTTGAAGTTACAGGCGATTATACACTAATGAAAACCTACACATGAATTCCCTAAAAATATTATGGGATATATACTTCACTTCTGCTAATAGATACCCTCAAAATCCTACATAGCGGACCTTTAAATTCTTGTCAGAATGAACACTGGTTTAGAGCACTGTTATGTGGTTTATTCAACTTGTAACCAAGCAACAGTCACAATGATTGTTTTTTTTCAACAATGCTCACATGTAACCATTATTTCCATATTTTATTCTTCTCCATTATACTTCAGTCTTTTTTCATTCCTTTTTTTACAGTTCGTGATCTGGTTTTCCCCCCACTACATTGCCTTTATTTCTTACTCCCTTTAGGCTCTTATTCCATCTCCCTGTGCCTCCTCTGCAGTACTCTCGCACTTCCCAAGCAGGACCCACCTCACACTTTGGAACCACTGGTTTACACACTTTTTAATGTATATTTTTTATTTTTAAAATTCAGTTTTCTTAGATTCAGTGTTGAAAATGAATTCAAAATGAAAAAGGTTCATTTTTAAGAGATATAAGGGCTAAATGGCACCTGGGCCAAGGAAGTACAGAAGATTTGGAAGAGTGGGTCATGAATGCTGGTTTCATTATGCATGTGTTTGTGTGTGTATGTATCATGTTTTGGTAGGAGGCACCATTTTCATAGCTGTAAGCTATAGAATGGCAGAAAAGGTAATACATGCTTTGTGTGTGCGTGCGCGTGTGTGTGTGTGTGTAATTGAAATGTGAACATATGAGATCACAGAGTGAGCAAGCACATAGCACACATGGGTAACATCAACAAAGTACATTCCTTAGTGTATTATGTCACAGTATGGGAGGTTTACTTTGATTATATTACCTTAGAGGCAGGAGTGAAGTGTGGGCTAAATATACAACATTACCTAATCATTCAGAAGAAGAGAAAAGTGTTTGTCCACCTTTCAGAGATCTAGCTCTGCAAGAAGGTTCCTTCAGTGAGACATACTATACTGTATGTTATTACAGTACATTATTACAACAAATTTCATGTACTTTTGGTTTTGCTCTAGGTTTTTTTTTTCCCTTTGGCTTCATGGCAATTTAAGACAAAAAAATAGAATGTCTGTTGGAGGCTTTGACTATATACACTCACTTAGCACTTTACTAGGAACACTATACTAATACTGGGTAGGGCCTCCTTTTGCTCTCAAAACAGCCTCAATTCTTCGTGGCATGGATTTCAGGTGCACTTTCATGCTGCGAATCTCCTGTTCCATCACATCCCAAAGGTGTTCTATTGGAGTCAGATCCGGTGACTGAGAAGGCCACTGAAGAACACTGAACTCATTGTCACATTCATGAAACCAGTTTGAGATGACTTTTGTTTTGTGACATGTTGCATTATCATGCTGAATGTTGCCATTAGATGATTAAATTGTGGCTATGATGGGGTGTACATGGTCAGTGACATTACTCAAATAGACAGTGGCATTCAAGCAGTAAGTGATTGGTATAATCAGGCCCTAAAGTGTTTCACTCAAACTTTCCCCACACCATTACACCACCTCCACCAGCCTGGACTGTTGACACATGGCAGGTTGGATCCATGGATTCATGTTGTTGGTGCCAAATTCTGACCCTACCATCTGTGTGCTTTAGCAGAAATCAAGATCATGTTTTTCCAGTCTTCACCTGTCCAGTTTTGGTGAACCTGTATCCACTGCAGCTTCAGCTTTCAGTTCTTGGCTGACAGAAGTGGAACCTGATGTGATCTTTTGCTTTAGTAGTTCATCTGCCTCAAGGTTCAAGTGCTGTGCATTCTGAGATGCTTTTCTGTTCACCACAATTGTACAGAGTGGTTATCAGTGTTAATGCAGCCTTTCCGTTCGCTTGAACCAGTCTGGACATTCTCTGTTGACCTTTCTCATCAACAAGTCTGGACTGGCAGTCACTGGATGTTTTTTACTTTATTGCGCTACTCTGAGTAAACTCTAGAGACTGCTGTGTGTGAAAACTCCCAGAAGATCAGCAATTATAGAAATACTCAAAGCAGCTCATCAGGCAACAACAATCGTACCACAGTCAAAATCACTGAGGTCACATTTTTTCTCATTCTGATGGTAACTGCATGATTTTATGTATCGCACTGCTGCCACATGATTGGCTGATTAGATGATTGGATGAATGTGTAGGTGTACAGTTATTCATAATAAAGTGTTTAGTGAATGTATAATTAAGTTAAGCATGTGTAGTTATCTGTGTGTGTGGGGTGGGCAGACGTGGAGGTGACAGTGTCACAAGGTGAATCTCAAGGTTTGTGTGTGTGTGTTCAGTTGTGTCTCTCTCTGTCCCTGATTGTGTACGTGTGAGTCTGTCTGTCTGTCTTACATTTCAGTCAGATTGGTGGTTAATTCTGCACTACTGTCAGCTCTTCTAACCACTAGGACTACACTATGCCTCATAATATGCTTCTAATATTACATGGATAAGTTTATAAACATGTTCATTTGTATTATTTTAGACTAGTTTATACATCCATCCATCCATTATCTATATCGCTTTATCCGTCTGGGTCGCGGGGAAGCTGGAGCCAATCCCAGCATCTTCGGGCGAGA
>JAQQZX010000011.1:15026273-15038369 GCA_030068355.1 Notoglanidium maculatum
TCGCCCGAAGATGCTGGGATTGGCTCCAGCTTCCCCGCGACCCAGACGGATAAAGCGGTATAGATAATGGATAGATGAGTGCTGTTGAAACTTCAGTTCAGACTGCTGAAGGTACTTTACAACTACAGGGAGTTATATGACAGACATTCCACATACATTGATTGAAAATGTGTGTAATTTTTGATATGGTGAAGTGTTTTTCTGAGGAGATATTTATGTGGCATTTTTGAAAGCAGTCTCCGGAGTCAATGCTTTATAACAGATGTAAATCTGTAATTTTACACTATCCGACAAAAGAAAGGATTCAGGAAGGATGGCCTTGTGGTTTCTCCATAACATGACAAGCTACATTATGTTTGCCTTATTAACTTCAAGAGGAGGAAGACCGTGTGGGATAGTGAGGGAAGGATTGGTTATAGCTGATATAACAAGTAAGGACTGCCTTGTTTTCTACCCATAATGTGGATAAAAGGTTTGCAGTGGTGCAACTGAAAAGCATTCTCAAGTTTAATCCTGATCATGCTATGGCAATTAATGTTCAGGGCACAAAGAGAACAAATTAGGCATGCTGTCTGGGAGGGAGGGATGGGATACTCTCTCTCTCCTCTCAATCACAGTGACACTAAGCACTAATCATAGGTGTCTTTGAGCTCATGAATGTGGAAGTGGCCAGCTGGCAGTGTCCTCTGACTGTGTTATGCTGTTAAGCTGTGATTGACTGCCTTTACTTGTATAGGAGGAAGGATACGTTAGCCTTCTTCCTCCTTGGTTTGATAGCTATCGTAATAATATGAACTGTTGGGTAATAATCGGCAGGGGACCAAATCGGGGACAAAAAATGTATAACATTTCATTTGTTGTTGAATTGAAGATCGCAATGGTTCACAAACGGCTGTGGTTTAAGTGGAATGAATCACTTAGTGATGTGCTGTTATTGGAAAACAATCAAAAGAGAAAAGGCCTCCACTTCACCATTCTACCATGTTTTATCCTTTGCTTAACTTGCTAGCATCCTTTCCAACAAAGGGATAATCGTTTTGTACACCAACAAGCAGATGTCTTTGTTTCTTTTGAAGCACGTTGCTGTTGCAAACAAAGAAGGAAAATGTCTTTTTTTTCTAAATGATGTCTGGAAAGCACGTTACATAAAATTCATGTGCCCGGAGCTGTAACTTAATATAGCTCTATTTGAAATGCTAGTATGTAGTTTAGTTGTTTAGGATGTACCCCATGTTTAGCTTGTGCTGTATGTTGATTGGCCACCAGGAGCTAAACGCAGCAAGTTGTTTAAAGGATTATAATGAGACACACGAGGTTGCACAGTGTTAATTTTAGCCATGGGCCACTCAGAGGGAGTTATATAAATCGATTTCTCTTGTGACGGGTATTTTGTTTTTGGTTACTGTTTAACGTGGAAAGCACTCTAGGTCCAGAGATCTGACTTTTATTTCAATGTTGTCTTTAGGCTAAAAACCACCAGTATGCTGCAAAGTTCATTTTCACAAGATAGGTAGTGCTCTTTTTCATTTCTGGACAGCCTAGAAGGCCAAGGTTCATAATAACACACTTGTGACTCATAATAACACACAATAGCTTTTATGCCTTGTGTTTGCTGCAGTGTGGGGAGTGAATCTCAGAGTGCACTGGCTCGCTCCTTTTTTAGATGTGAAGGATGGCTGGTGCTATCGCTCCGTGCAGAGAGAAATGGGGCGAGAGAGAGAGAGAGAGAATGTTTTATTAATAGTCACTGAAGCAGAGAGGACTATCTACTAAGGCCAGTTTGTGTGCGTTTCCTTTAGAGGTGTTTGAGTGATAAGCATGCAGAGAATATCTTTTCTGAAACTCTGACAAAACATCCATTTTTATCTGTAATCAGTTTTTAATGCAGGGAGCCCAAAGGTGAAAGTTCATGTTTGCACACAGATGATTAAACCATTTGACAGACAGACAGACACAAGCACACAAAAAACTGTGTTAACTTTAGTGTTGGCCCTCACTCACACACACACACACACACACACACACAGGTATTGATTACCGCAAAGAAGCGTATAGAAATATAGGTATAAATATAAAGCCAAATGGGCTAATAATATCGGAGTGAATGTCAGTCTAGAATGAGAGAAATTCTCCATATTCGGATTAAAAACCTATTTATTTTTATCCAGTCATGTTCAGCCTGTTCTGCATGTTGCTCCGAGGTCATGGTGAGATTGAAATGTGCTACTGATGACCTTTATAACGACCTTCTACCTTTATACCTTTATAACTGCTTGCACATGAGTAATGTAACCATAGCACCATTTAAAGACTCAAGCCAGTAAGCCACTACACAGGCTAATAAATTATATGAAACTAATTTTTGGTTTTTGTTTATTATATGGGTTTCCTTTTTGGTTATTGAATCATTTCTCTGTAACAAATGCCCTGCTTTCTTTTAACGTTGATGCTTTTGTGAATTATACAAGTTTCAAGAAAATCATTTCCATCTTACATTAGTTTACAGTTAAAAAAAAAAAAAAAAAAAGAAAAATCCAGTGCCCTCTGTACTTCCTGATGTCTAGGTGTTCAGGTCTCCATGCTAGAATAATTATGATACGTAAAGCCAAACCACGTGAAATAATGAACATTCCTTCTTCTCCTGATCATCTAATCTCTTGATGTTTTGTTTTTGAAGGATTGCCCCAATGATTTTAGCCTTCTGGATTCAAACACTTTAATCAAAAAGGCTTTGGACAGATTTAGTGGCGATGGAATTGATGGATGTGGTCAGATTTCAAAGCTGACAGCATTTATTTGGTTTCTTCTTGGGTCCATTCCAGAAAGAGGGATTGGAAACTCCTTAACTCGATCTTGAACCCTGACTTTTACAGCAGTTATGATGAGCCAGTAGAAGCAGACCCATTTCATTTAGTCTTTTCCTACAGCTGATTTGTAACGTTATTTTACAATTCCTGCATGTACACACTGATTTCATGTCCCAAAAATTAAGCCTACCTACAAAGGTCAGCATCATTTCCTTTTGTTTCCCCAACCTGTCTGTCGTGTTCCATCTAACCTCGCGTTCTGCTTCATCACTGTACAGACTTGGTTCTCTCTCTTTCTCCCTGTTCTAGTTTAGCCTAATTCTGAATCGGTTTCCACTTGTAATTCCTGGCCCACTTAGCTTATTAGAAAAGTAATTAGTGGTTTTGGGTTCTCATCACAAAAGCAGCTAATTTCTGCAAGCATTTTGGACTTATTAAAAAAGGTTAATGCAATGAATTTTTTAGTTACAGGACCACTCTGCTCCACTTTCCTTAAATTGCCCCTGTTTGCTGTAAGTGACATGAATCATTTATAGAACCTGGCAGCTTGTGCTTCCTTCCTTTCTTTCCAACATCTCTCTACACTCTCAATCTTTAACTTCTATAAACACAGGAAAAAGGCCGACAAATTAAAAGGAAACCTCTTGGAATGTTTCCTAAAAAAAGTTCATGTTTCCTAATAGAAGTTGCCAAAAGCAGTATTTAAGACACCTGATCCAGTTCACGAGTTGAATCGGCCTGTAGGGCTTGTACATCCAGGATGTGGATATTAGACCCATCAAACAAGGTTTGTTAACAAGCAAATAAATGCTGAATAAGAGCACACTGGAGTAAACTAGTTATTACAGCGGGTCGACCAAGTAGGTAATGCAATAAAGTAAAAGCGCTATAAGAATCATTTAAGTAATCAGGTTAAAACGCTTATAAATGAATACGGAGATCATTTCCTTCCACCGGGAGAGCAAATGCAGTTTGAGCAAGTGAAGCTCAAGTCTTCTCCAGTTTTCGAATCCGAGCCAGGAAGTGACAGCCTGAATCTTTTTGCTAATGAGTTCCTGCTAGTAAACAGGGCATAATTAATGCTTTAATTTGCATTAGGCAGTGCAGTTGGAGCTTGTTATGAATTCTGAATCTAGAAAAAAAAAAATTACATAAGAGGAAGTTGTTCATTGTTAGGGAGAGCAGGGAAAGCGCCAAATGGTAATCACGTACTCATTTAAACATCTTAAATTCCATTGCAAAACTAATGACCTCTTTTCAGTGAACAATTATAAAAACATTGCTGTTTGACTGTTATAAACTGAGGTTCTGTTGATTTGCTTATCTTCCTAGTTATTATTGCCCATTCAAACTGGGAACTATGAGCAAGCAGAGGAGACTCACACCGCCCCATGCTTACTCTATGAACATTTTAAGTGGAGAGAACTGTTAATGACAGGAATGCCAAGGTCACGTTTAAAAAGCCAAATTTGACAAAGATGTATTCCAAAGATTGGGAGATTAAAAGATTATAGGGATTACGGAGTGGATGTTTGTTTCCTGTGCAATATTCCAGAGAAAGAAGAAAAATGTGGTTCCTTTTCCCAATGCTTGAACTTTCTAAGATGTCTTTTGCGTAGATGTTTTTAAATGTAATTGGGCTGAAACCTGGCAACTGGTCAGGGCTAGCTCTTCTGTATGCATCTTGCACCCTGGTGATGGGAAACACACCTGCTGTATCGAATACAAAAGGTATTTAAAGGGACATCTAAAACCACACAAGACAATGCTAGACTGCATGCTGAACGACTATGCTGTCAGCACACAACTGGCTATTACAGGATTACGCTAACATTTTACTAGATAGAACCGTTTCCACCCTTGATTGTGAAAATAGAAATGTATAAAAATTAAGTGAAAAATAATCAGAAACATTTTAGGGAAAAATTAAAAAGCAACTATAAACTGCTTGCATGCGTGTGCACAAGAATGAACCAATCACAATCAATCTCATGTTCAAAAGTAATCATACAGCTGTTTTCAGTGAAGTTATTCGGATTAATCCCAAATAAAGACCAGCTGTTTCTGGAGGATTTTCTTCACATCTTGGTGTCACACAGCTGAAGCCCTGGTCCATAAAGAGCCTACAAAGCCTGTATGGTAGCTCATTTCTTGACAATCAGTGACATCAATCACTTGTTGACAAGGTAACAAATCAGGAGAGGGGTATAAAAGAATTAACAACATTAAAAATGTACCTCGGAGCACTGTAGGGGGCCATCAACAAGAGGAGAAAATGGAGCCCCACAGTGACGGCAACAACTGGACGTCGTTTTGTAAATTTTGAAAGGTCTAACAGGGAGTCTGCCAAAAGACCTACTGCAAGAGCTGCAAGATCATCATGTGACAATCTCTTGTATTCTTGTTTTGTTCTCACAAAACACATCCAAGTCTTTTTTAAAAAAAAAAAAAAAAAAAAAAAAAAAAAAAACATTTGACAAAATGATGTATGGTCTGATGAGAACAATTCCAATAGGTATAATAATTCGAAAAAATATGTTTGGTGCAAAAAAAAAAAATAAATTTCCCACATCACCAAAAGAGCACCACAATCAAGGTGAAGCACGGTGGTGGCAGCATCATGCTTTTGGGCTGCTTTTCTTCAGCCAGAACTGGGGCTTTTATCAAGATGGAGGGAATCATGGAAAGCTACGAATACAAGTCAATTTTAGTGCAAAACATGCAGGGGTCTACTAGTAAACTGGAGATGAAAAGGAATTTCACCTTTACAGCACAACAATGACCCGAAGCACACATCCAGATCAACAAAGGAAAGGCCGAGCCAGAGCCCAGACCTGAATCCGACTAGAAGTCTGTAGGGTGACCTGAAGCCGGCTGTGCACAGGGAATGGCCTCAATTCACAGATCGAGAATATTTTTGGAAGAAATAGTGGGAAAATACTGCCAAGTCAAGACGTACCATGCGGAGAGACTCTTAAGCAAAGTGTGCTCCAACAAAGTAATAGTTTAGTGTGCTCTTACGAAACTAGAAAAATAAAAAGGTTTACAATAATCTAAACATTTTTCACTTTATTTGTTTACGGTGCAATTTCACATTAAAGGTGGAAATATTTCTGACATGATTGATCTCGGTTTCATCATCTTCACTTCACAAAAACCTGCCATTTGTACAAGGGTGTGTAGAATTTTTGTGGTATTTTTGAAAGGATGATTAGATTTATTAATGTCAATTAAATTACTGATACTATATATGAATTCAGACATTTTATTTGATTTAAAAAGCGTATTGGATGCTTACATAAACACACATTTACAATATAAAACACTACAACGAACACTAACTGCAGCACACTGAGTGTTATAAGGCAAAGTTGTGGTAGTAAAATAAAAGTATTATTCGTTATATTTTAAAGCCATTGAAGTACAGTCCAAGATTAACAATTTCCCTTGTGTTCAATCAATAGGCACCAAGAAGTGCATCAGAAAATATGGCCAAATCATTTACATGTTAACTCCTCAAATTCCTACAGAAACGATTTCCATTTTTAGTGAACATTTTACAACACTCGCATACAAAATTGATTTTCCGGTTTGAATTCTCTTAATGAGGTTTTAAAATTTAATTTCCTGTTATTTAGATGTGCTATTGTGGCTTTTTGAATTTGCTGTTGTATTGTTTTACTCCTACATACTCACGGCATCAGATAACTGCTAGCCACCAACAGCAGAGGTAAAGAACTATTGCAGTCCTAACTTTTAGCTTATCTAGCTAGCAGAAATCTTTCATGAACCCAGACAGCATTCAAAATCTCATTACTGTGACAAAGTCACTTATGAAGCCATACGAAAAAGGATTTCGTTGTAGGAGTAACTCAATGCTGATCTCAACACAAGTCGTTCCCTGATGACATAAACATCAATGCTGCCATGCAAACCTGATTTGCTCACAAGGTTACGATATGAGGAAAAACTCCAGCACTGAGCAATTTTGTGCAAATACTGATTAGCACACTTAACTACCGATGCTGCTTTGTCACAGATAAGGATTTGTGATAAGCTTACATACAAAATAATTGAATATTTCAATAAGCAGGGGTGGAAAAAGTACTGAGAAATGATACTTAAGTGAAATTCTAGATAATGTGTCAAAATCGTACCTAATTAAAAGTGAAAAATGTACTACTTGGAAATTTGCTACTTAAATGTACTCGAGTATTTAAAAGTAACTATTTGCTGTCCCTCCTATGAGCTCGTCCTACACAATATGCTTGACCAACACCGCAAAGTTTGCTATTGAATTGATTAGTACTTAAATTAAATATCCCATAAATAATCAATATTTTCCCATTAGCTAGAATTTTGCTTGAAGCTACTGGAATCAATACTAGTGTAACTTGGTATTATCCAAGAAAACAGGCTAACTTAAGTCATATACAGCCAGGTAATGTGAACAAGTTAGCGAAATTTCAACGGTCTTTTTCATATGAATAGGTGTTCATGCCGAAGAAGACACCAAGCTCAACACTCCAATCTCGAGGCTAATCCATATCCAGAGACACAAGGGTAGCTGCAGCATTAACTACATTAACGCAATTCGATCGGGTCAGTTCAGCCCCTGTTATTTATATACAGCGTACTGTTGATAGCGGACATGAAAAAATAGACCCTCAAGATTTGGAACAAGTAGTAACAAAAAGTATGCTTTTCTTGTTTTCTAGGAAATGCTATCAAGAGGATATTCAACTTCAAGAACACAAATATAAATACCTCAAAATAATACTTTAGTAAGGAAGTACAATTACTCAAGTGTTTTCCATCCCTGCATATTATTTGGCAAAGTTACATTGCATAACAACTATAACGGACAAATCACTGGAAAATAAACCATTTCTCTGAGTAGTGGACACCTAAATATTGTTACTGCCACAAGACAAATGCTGTCAACATGAGCATATCCAAATCGACATACAAGCTGATTGAAGGTGAAAATGTGCATATTGGTATTATTATTGCTACATTAACAGTATCACAGCCTCATGCATCATATTTATGCTAACATCTGTTTGAAATAATGCACCCGTGATGAATATTATTGCTATAGAGAATGTCACTGATATGCTTTTGTTTCACGCGTACCCCCAATTCTTATTGAGATGAATCACTTCCTCTTGCCCAGTCACTGCAAAATAGCGGTTTTCACACTCCTCCCAGCGCTGGACCTTTCCCTCTTCTACCAGGATAAACTTCCACTCAACCTGGCTTTCCAAGGGGAGACTGATGGTGCAGAACCAAAACCCATTCTCAACACTCCTCAGAGGAACAAAGCTCTCCCAAAACCCAAGCTCCTGCTGGTTCCCAGTTACAGCCAGAATCTGGTTGGGGGAGTGGGTAATGTAGTGCACTCTGAAGCGGACTTGTACAAGCTGTGGCATTGGCAACACAGTTCCTATTATCTTATTCAAAAGATCCCCTTCATTCGTAGACACACCAGTGGAGGGGTCCTCTGGCATGCCTGTCTTGTCTTGGTGTGACATCATCTCCTCAACAGGAAGCCCAAAACTGGTGGTAGGTGGGACTGGAGACAAAGAAACGTCAGCCTTGAATCCATAACCAGTCTTACTCAGGGTCGGAGTTAGCCAGGGCAGGTCTCTGGTGTCTGGTGGTCCAGTGCCAAGCCACTCATTACTGTCCATAATGGCCTCCATAATGCTGATCTCATTCTTCTTCTGGCTCACGTCTGCTGGTGTGACCTCTGTTCTATCCTTGCTCTTGTCTGAGAGTTGCAGAGGTGCTAATGAATCCCCTTGCAAACCAGGCACAGTAAAGCCCAAGTAGTTCTGCGGTGGATTTATGAGAATATGGTCAAATGTGCTGCTCAGATGCTGCTGGGTGGCCAAACTGTCATCACCGTTGTCCAACGTTGTGTGCAAGCTGTTGAGGCTGCCGCTGACGTCCTGACGGCTTTTGACATCTTTCTTAGGCTTGACATTCTCCGACACCAAATTCCTCAAAAGATCAGCCTTTTCATCATAGCAGCAGGAGTCAAGGTCTGTCATCTGAGGAATACTCCTCTCAAGTGCTTTGGTTGCTACCTCAGTATCTTCCATCTTTGTCTTTTTATGCAGCGCGTCTGAACTTGTGGTATCAGAAGAACTAGGCAACACTGGGTTAGATACGGTGATCTCGTCCTCATTAAGTTTGTTCACAATTTCTTGAGACAAGAGTATGTTGTCCAACAGATCTTCCACAGACTGGCACTTTTGAACAGGAAGATTTTTAACTTCCAATATCTCCTGGGCGCTCTCTGTTTCAGACGGCTCATCCATGTCTACATGTGCTTCGATCTCAGACTCCTCATCGTCATGAGTATTTTCCTTCACGCTATTCTCAGGCTTGTCTTCACAGGGTCTGCTGCCATTATCATGATAATCCAACAAATCTGACTGCACACCAATACTCTCAGGAGCATCACAGACATCATGCTTACATTTCATAGCATCCTTCCCAGCTCCACTAGTGTCTTGAACGTTGGAATCGGTTAGCGGTTCCGCAGTAGGTTCTTTCCCGTTCTCATGGGTTGTTTCGATTAGGTTTTCCTCCAGAAGGTCTGAAGGTGATTGTGTCTGGTTTGCCAGAGACAGGATAGTTTCACGGGAATCAGCATCCCAGTCCTCAGAGTCCCCATCACTTCCTTTTGGGGAAAAAATAGCAAGACAGACAAATTATTATTATTTTTTTTAAAAAAACATTAATTGCAGTTAATTTAATTTTAAGAAAATGTATATTAGAAATTCATATGAACAAAATGTTCCTACATACAGCGTCAGCCAAAAAAATGTATAGACACTTCAGGAACACTTCTACACACAAATCGCTAGAAGCTAACGGCCACCACTTTGAACACCTCTTGTAATTGTAGAGGCCAGAGGGAACTTGTATTAATTTTGTGATGTCTGAAAATATTTAGTATTAAAATATTTATGAAGTTCACCTGAGTTTTTAGGAACTCCTCACACAATTCCTTGTTCACAGAGGTGTAATAATAAAGTGACACAGGGGCCAAATTACCTTCATTATTCACCAACCTTAGAGAATGTACAGATCTTATAGAACACAGACACAGGATTTTCAAATATTAAACAAAAACATGCTGTAGAATCTACACTTTTTGCCTGGTGAACTTCTGTGGATTTGGGAATTTCTAACTTGTAATATTTATTTAGACTGTGCTGTACAGGGGGTTGCATCAGTTTGCTCAGCTCCAGAGTCCCTGGTTTGATTCTGAGCTCAGGTTACACCAGGATCACACTACACGAATTCAGCCCAATGTTTGATTGGTGTCAAACCTGTAGTGTTGCCAGTCTCTCATTCAAAACACAGCAACAATTTGATTGCCTAACCTAACATGGTGACCATGAAAGACAAAATATTGTGTTGTCTGATTCAATCATTACTTATCGGTTAAGAGTTAAGTAACATATTATTTCATAATCTGCATGGGTGTAGTCTACCAGCAGATGAATTGGTTATTCTAAAATGCCTCTAGGTGTATGAATGTTTGTACAAATCAGTGTGCCTGACATCCCATACAGGGTGTATTCCTGCCTTGCACAGTGATCCTGAGATAGGCTCAAATTATGTTCACAATTACAATGGAGCACACATAGTTTATTAAAACTACAAAAAAAAAAAAAGTTCTCTCAAATCAATGCCGAAAACACTCAAAAAAGAATCTTAAAGGAAAAATATTGATAAAGGGCCTCGTGCTTGTGTGAGAAGTTAAATGGACGAGGTTAGATGATCATGTGACCACACCTCACTTTCTCAGTGTGGGTCACATGCAGAAGGCATCTTACGTCATCCGGGTAAACCTTTCATTTATGTCCTTCTTGTTAATTCTCTACTTCCGGCCTAGGATGTTTGGAAATGACAACTTTACATGACTAAACAGGAAACTGTTTGTGAAACTGTAATTAAGTCACCTAAAGTCAACAAGCGAGAAATTGACAGATTATTAGGGCTCAACAGGTACAATATTAAAAGATACAGGTTATGAGGATACATTTTAAGACACTGACGATATAATTAGTGACATATTTTCTTCTCACACGAAACGGTTACATTTTATGATGTATGACCACCAGCTGTTGCTTTTTCCGCCATTTACGGTGGCTCACTCTGCACGCGGAGGAAACGCTGTGGCCTTTCTCCAGAAATCAACACTATACCTGTTTCTATACCAGCTTCACTCTTTTCTCTTCAAACTAACTGTTCCAACAGTCGCCTATTTTACCTGTTGACTTGCTCCAGTCATCTTCATCTTCTCCTCCTCCCGTTGTTTCCTTTTCCGTTTCGTTCGCGTGCTCTTCGCTGCCCCTTTTCCTTCGTTGACCTTTAACGGCTCGGTAAATGAGAAACGCACCCCACACTGACAGCGAGGCGATAATGATTACCAATACGGCGGCCGCGGTTTCGTAGCCCCCAATCACACCGAAACGGCGGCTCATGTCGACGGCCGGTACTGCACGCGTTAAAAGCACGTCACGCGCGTCTTTTTAATATGAAGCGCGCGTGGCTTCATTCCACGCGCACTGTTACAACACCGAGCTCGCCTTGCAGCACAGATTAAAAAAAAATCCGTGTCCGCAGTCAGGTGAGCTCTCTGCCAATGGGCTTCTCTCTGTGTCTCACTCTCCCTCCCCTTCTTTATCTCGCTCCCTCCCTCTCACCCCGTCCTTTCTCCATGCCTCCCTCTCTCTCATCTTATTACACGTCTCTCTGGGCTCCTGAGCCTACTTTTCAGAGAGGCTGTCCTCCTGTTTCACACTTTTCTCATTTTCAATAACTGCTTTATCCCAGTCGGGAGCAATGTCCATAATCAGAACACTGGCCTGTCAAAAGTTAGTGAGAAAATGATGACACACCATTTTAGTGTTTTGTAACCACCTATAATTAGAGTTTAATATAGTTGTGTAATGTCTCCCCATAATCATGTGCCTACCTTAGTACACACAGGCTATTTCCCACCTAGACCTTTCCTACCACAGCTTACTGTACACCTTTCATATCTCACTATACTGTTCATACCAGCTACCTCAGTGTACATCTGTTCTACCTGTGTACATCTGTTCTACCTGTGTACATCTGTTCTACCTCAGTGTACATCTGTTCCACCTCAGTGTACATCTGTTCTACCTGTGTACATCTGTTCCACCTCAGTGTACATCTGTTCTACCTGTGTACATCTGTTCTACCTCAGTGTACATCTGTTCTACCTCAGTGTACATCT
>JAQQZX010000011.1:15114472-15131769 GCA_030068355.1 Notoglanidium maculatum
ATGTCAACAACCGCTCAACTAAGTAAAGAGAAACAACAGTCCATCATTATCCAGTCTCTTTTATAGTCATAAAAATATAGAAAAAAATTGAATTAGGTGTGTCCAAACCTTTGACTGGTAGTGTATATATATATATATATATATATATACATACATACATACATACATACACACACGTACGTACGTACGTACATACATACATACATACATACATACATATATATATATATAAAAGAAGGAGAAGTTCAAGAAGTACAGGAAAATTGTCTGTAAATGTATGGATCTGGATTGGATATATAAAAAGAATCTCAAAATTTAAACATCCCAACAGATTAAATCCATTATTTATAAAAAAAAAAAAAAAAAAAAAAAGAAAAAGAAAAGAATATGGTTCAACCACGACTCCACCAAAAGCCAATGACTGGATAAGGAGGGGATTAGACAGAGAAGCAACCATGAGGCCACAGCTAATGCTCAATATGATGCGAACACCACCATGCTTCCATATAACCCAGTCTTGTCGAGTGTCCAGGTTGTAATTGTCCTGTGAATAGTTGAGCTGTGGGTCACTTCAGAATTGCCCTCGTCCTCCTGTTTGCTTCTCTAATGTCCTCCTTACCCAGTAACACTTCAAAATGTGGAAAAGGAGTACTTATGAATGTTGAACTGAATCATTTATTGAAGAAACACATTTCTCTATATTATATTAGTGGTGCATTTTGGAGCTATGTTTATAAACTCTTGAGAATACTGAGCATTATGGAACTAGGGTTAGGGTTACTATTTATTTGTTATTAATTTGTATAATACGGAGCACTTTTTTTTGGGATAGGTAATTTTCATTTAATGCAAACTGCTTACAGAAATGCTTTTTACTAAAATGTATACCATAGTAATGTGATAAAATGTCACAAGATTTAGAATGAAATGCAAGTTATAAGCTTTGATTACAGAAATACTATATTTTATGAATAAACAAAACACTAGCTGTTACACATTGCTGAACAGTGTTGTTTAGGTCTGCATTTTGTAACCAGACAAGTTGAATATTCCCAGTAGGAGAAATTCCTAACATGCGAGACACATTGTGTGATCAGGAAAAAGGATTTTCAGTACTGAATCCAAAATTAACAAAACTATCATTTATTAAGAACAACACTTGACAACCCAAAAATAACCAAATTCAATGAAATCAAGAAGAGCAGGAACTATAAACACCGGATATGAATATAAAGAAAGACCAACAATGATTGAGCATAAGAGGTAAAAACAAACATCAGTGTTTTGACAAACAAAGTGTAGCACACATTTACACTTGGAATCACTTTTGGGAAATTAACACTACTGTTAACCAGGCGTTAGTGTTAGTTGTGTGTGCACAGCATTTAAGGAATCATCATATTCAGTAATGTGCGAGTTCACACTAGCAACTGACCAGATGTTCACGTCTCTCCAGGTTTGGACTCTTGTAGTAAAGGCATGTCCACTTCTTCCCAAATTCCTATAAAACTAGTAGTAGCTAGTTGTTCAAGCAGAGAAAGCAAACCCCTATGTGTACTATCTACCTTTTAAGTCTGAAAGTCAAATATCCAAATGTGGCTGACTTTCTCTTGGGTACAAAAATGATGGGTTACCTCAGACTTTAATAGAAA
This sequence comes from Notoglanidium maculatum, assembly GCA_030068355.1. Taxonomy (NCBI): domain Eukaryota; kingdom Metazoa; phylum Chordata; class Actinopteri; order Siluriformes; family Auchenoglanididae; genus Notoglanidium; species Notoglanidium maculatum. The sequence continues at coordinate 15,116,125 of JAQQZX010000011.1, forward strand.
AGGATACACTATGGTGAATTGTCCCCACTATGGGATTTCCTTCCATCCACCCATCCTGCTTCTCCATCAGGTTTGTGGGGAAAGCTGGAGCTAATCCCAGCTAACCTCGGGCAAGAAGTGGGGTACATCCCGGACAGAGTCTATCACCAATCTCCCACACGGCGAACAACCAATCACTAATCACTAATCTAATGCTAATCACTGCACTTTTTTGTTAAGCACATTTTGTAGAAATAATCGAACCCTACTTTATTACATGACATTAGCTATCATTTTGAGGTTTTACTTGCCCAGTGGGCTAGCTAAAAATGCAAATAGAAATTCCTGGATCTACCTTAGTGGATTAAATGTCAGTATTGCTATTGCCAGAGTTCTGTGTCGCAAACTTGAATAATAACTGACAGGTTGCTTGCAAGTGTGAACATGGTGACAGGGAAAACTGAAAGAAAACGTGAGTACTGTGAGTAATGAGAGGTTTTTATCCCAAAAGGAAATATGCTGAATTTGTTCCAGTAACTTAAGAATAGGATGAGTATAACGTGTGGGTCTGTGTTTGTCGAAATCAATAATATTCACATGTAAGTGATTCAGACATTGTGATTCTTTATGCCAAGAGGGAAGGAATCCGCTTCTGTAAATGGGCAACTTGAATGAATATTAATAAATCTTTGGTTTATTTAATTAGTCTGCTCCCTCAGTGGTGACAGTGGCTATGGCGTTGACGTAGTAGGGTCCCTCCTTTAGGTACGCTTTCAGCTTCAAATAATTTTGAGTGCCGAAGACTTCTTGTGTGCTGGATGAGCTCAACAGCGCACCAACCAGCTCGAATTTACAGTCTTTCGCCTCCTTGCCCTTACTAACGGAGCGCTCCACCACCCATTCAGCAAAGCCGGGTGACGACATCATCATTCGCTGGCCCCAAGTCTGGCATGCAATCGCCTGTGGTTCAAAATAGCAAAAAGGATTTTATTTAGTATATTAAGGTGTTCTACAATCAGGCATGTAATAAAACCATTAAATATTTACAGGGCCAAGTATTAAACAGGAAAGACCATTTGATCAGAATAATTGCCTTCTATTCATTGAAGTTGTCAATCAAATAACTATAAAATGCATGTATGCACATTTTATTTATTCAATTTTTTTCACTTTATTCTGTTGTGAATTTGATTTTGAATGGATATAAATGACATTTTTACCCATGAAATTACACTTAATCGTTCATACTGATGAAGTGAAAACACTGTTATTTTCAAAATAAAAATCAAAAGATTTTTAAAAATGACTTTATATGATTTCCAAACCCTGAAATCTCTTATTCGCGAAAGTATTCAGACCCTTTATCCAGTACTCTATTCAATCCTTTAGCAGCAATTACAGCTTGGAAACGTCTCTACAAGCCTTGCACATCTGGATTTGGGCAGTTTATTCCATTCTTCATGGCAGATCCTCTCAAGCTCCATCAGATTTGATGGCAAGCTTCTGCAAACTACCAACTTCAGGTCCCTCCCAGATGTTCAATGGGGTTTAAGTCTGGGCTTTGATTGGGCCACTCAAGGACATTCAGAGACTTGCCCTGAAGCCACTCCAGTGTTGTTTTGCTGTCGTGTTGAAAGGTGAACCCCATCAGCCCGTTCTGAATTTTCATGTACTCTGGAGGAGGTTTTCTTTAAGGATGTTCCTGTATTTGGCTGCATCTCTGCACTGTTACCATTCTCCCTGTCCCGGCCACTGAGAAGCACCCCCATAGCATAATGCTGCCGCCGCCACCATGTTTCACTGTCGGGATGGTGTTAGCCAGGTGATGTGTAGTGCCTGTTTTTCACCAGACATTGTGCTTACTTTCCTCCCCAAAGAGTTTTTTTTGTTTCATCAGACCAGAGAATCTTTTTCCACATGTTGCCAGAGTTCTTTATGCTCTCACGTGCCTTTTACTCTTATGCGGTCACGTGCTTCCGTCTTACCACTCTGCCATAAACACCTGATTTACGGAGTGCTGCAGAAACTGCTGTCTGTCCAACAGGTTCTCTCATCTCTGCACAGAACTTTTGAAGCTCTTTTATGGCCCATTTCCACTGCATGGTATCGGCTCAACTCGACTCGCTTTTCGTATTGGTAGTTGGTTTTCCAATGCCCCTTCAGTGTAGATGGTTGTCATAGCGACGCCGCACGAAAATGCCATGACATCTTCAACGTGACACACAGGAATATTAATAATCTTTCTCTTCATGCACTGAACAAACAAATAAAATTCAAATCTTGTTGGCCCCTCAGTACTGCAGTGAGGTGGTGTCATGGTGCACACAGGGCTTCCAGCTCGAGGATGAGGACACACTTCCCCGTTCGGCACATGTTTCTTGGGGAATTTTGCTGCAGGTAACTCGTTAAAAATTAGCCAGACTGTGCTAATATTTTGCTTATCCTTCTGATAGTAAAATTGTTATAGTAATGAGATTGGTAATGTTATGGCTAGACCGAGGTTTTGTAATAAATCAGTCATTATGGCGTGGCATACTCAGACCGAAGCATCTATCCTGCTACAAATTACTTAATAGAAATTGTGGCAACTTTGGCTTGCCATAATACTGTTTTGTGTGCACACACATAAGTGAAAACGCACACACAATCAATGAAATATAATAAATAAATATAATGCTATTTAAACAGGGTGGGTTTGTTCAGGACGCACCGTCTCGCACAATGATGATGTAATGATTGTGACGAGTCTCTGACCAATCAGTAGTCTGCAGTGTTTTCACGTCACCTTTTGGGATTGCCTCAACTCACTTGGAACCTCTATAGAAGTGATAAAAAAATAGTACAGGGTGCCAGGTACTATCCACAACTCACTCCTGATGGAAGACCCAAAAAGGCGAGTCGAGCCGAGCCGATACCATGCAGTGGAAAAGGGACATTGGAGTGAATGTTGGGCTCTTTCGTACCTCCCTGACCAAGACCCTTCTTATCTGGATACCCAATTTGCCCAGACAGCCAACTCAAGGAAGGTTCAAGGTTCAAGTTTCTTCCATTTAAGAAATATTGAGGCCACTGTGGTACTGGGAACACTCAAAGCCTTAGAAAGTTTTATTTATTTATTTATTTTTAGTTTTTTTCCTTACCCTGATCTACGCATTGCCACAATTTGTTCACAGAGATCCATAGACAGTTCCTTGAACTTCATGGTTTGGATTTGTCCTGACAATGCAGTGTAAATTGTGAGTCCTGATGTGTGCCTTTCAAAACCATGTCCAATCAATTCAAATTGCAACAGGTGAACTCCAATTGAGTTGTGACACATCTCAAGGATAAAAAAGGCTAACAGGCAGCACCTGACCACAGCAATGGGTTCCAAAATGCCAATTATATCCATTCAAAATCAAATCCTCTTGACAAAGTGTGCAACAAGTAAAGGGGCCTGAATACTGTCTAAATCCACTGTACTTTTTTGTACACTGTACAAACTGGCTACCCAATTTGAAATTTCTTTGTAAAAAAACATAATGGTTATGTTGAATTCTTCTGTGAGGAGACATTTATTTAGTGTTTTTAGAAGGAGTCTCCAGTGTCAGCACGTGGTAACGGTCAGAGATAATGTGGTGAGTTTACATTTTCTGACAAGGAGAGCATTTAGTACGGACGGTTTCTTGGTAACATGACATGATGCAAATTTATCAACTTCAAGAGAGAAGAGACAGTGTGTGAGTCACAGTGTATGAGTGTTTATAGCTGCTATAACACAAGTGACAACAGGAACTAACTTTTTTTTTTGCTAAACTAACGTTTTGTGGATGATCTACAGAATTAAATGCAAATATAAACAGACAACAATTGTATCATTCTTTAATTATTAAAGCTTTATTAGGCAAACTGTTGTGGTAGAAAAGGAATAAAACACTTTGGGACATATTGTTTTTTTGAAAAGTAATCAGCTTTTAACTGTTAACAGTAGGAATTCTGCAGGCCTCATCACCCCACTGATTATTTTCCTACTGCAGCATGCCCCATAAGGTTTAATTCCTCATGAATTTCACCTGGACTAATCACTTCTACTGGTAGGGAATAATGTTAATAGTATAACTATGTTAGCTCCTTTAATCATGGTTTATTTCTATGTAAGTACACCCTGTTCAACATGCTTAAGGTAAGAGACAGACACACTTACAGTGAATATGCGTAGTGCGCTGCAGTGTAACTCAGGGAATGGCTGGGTGCTGATGTTCCTGATCATTTCTATTGGCTCTGAGCTCAGAGAGCAGAACCACGACTTCGTTAGCAGCAACAGATCATCCGTCTGCTCCTCCAGCTGCATGTCACACACACACACACACACATGTTTATTTGTATAGCGCTTTTAACAACAGACATTGTCTCAAAGCAGCTTCACAAAAGTATATAAATTCTGAATATAAANNNCACTCCCTCACACACTCCCTCACACACTCCCTCACACACTCCCTCACACACTCCCTCACACACTCCCTCACACACTCACGTATACATACTGGTAGAGTGAGTAGCTGAGCAATGGCCTCCAGACTCCTCACTCTGAGGTCAGTAGCTCCATCCTGGGCTACCCGACTCATTTGCTTTACAACCGTGTTAAACTGTTCACCTGAGAAACAGAGAGCGATCACACACACATATCCAATCGAAAAGATACAACTTTAACCAGAAACACATCAGCAGATAAATCTGTGATACACACACCTGTTTTATACAGGACTTGTTTGCCTTCAACAGTTCCACCCAGCACTCCCAGTGTGTCCAGGGCAACAGGGATCTGTGTGGAGTCATGGGACATTGCCATGGCGAACACCACGTTGAGGAATGCTGGATAATTCTCACACACCTGCTGTGGGCTGTCCATGACGGCCAGGTTCCCAAAGAACTTCACCAGGCCTGCACACACACACACACACACACACATTTAATTCTTCCCAGACTGGAAGAAATGCGTTACTATATTCTAGCAAATATGCATGAACGCATACACACAAACCTGGCAGGTACAAACTGGAGAAGGGTTCGGAGTCTGCACCCACAATCATGTTGGATATTTTATCCATGATTCCACGCTGGGCCAGGTACTGACGGCCATGTTGGCTCTGAGCCAGACTGGTGACCATCTCTATAGCGGTCGCTCTACATGAGTGAGACATTCGAAGTGAGTGATGTGTAGTACAAACTTGAATTAATCGTAATACATGCTCTGAATAATCAACTATATAATAAAGGCTATGAAAAGCAACTGCAGTGATACAAGCCCCACTGTATAAATAAAGCCTTACTTGGTCTGACTAATACACATGAAAATGTAACAGCTGGCGTGTGTGAGTTACCTGATGAGAACATCGTCTCCGGTCAGTTCCTCAAGTAATTTAGTGACGAAGCTGCTGCTGGCGCAGTAACCCAGTGAGACAGGGGACACAGAGGAGATCTCCACCACCAGCTGAGTGCACAAGTACAGAAAGGGACATCACGTTCACATCACACACACACAAAGGATGCAAAAACTCAAAAGCAAAACAGGTGTCAGTGAAACCACAGATGCACACCTCATACACTCTGTATCTGACGATGTCACCGATGGCCATCAGGTCTTTGAGTTTTTTTACCAAATCAGAGTGGAACAGAGCATCAAGCCCTGCCTGTGTTTTGCTTAGCTTGCTGAGGGCAGATATCGCCTGAAAGAAAAACAATACAAGCAGTAAGCAATGACTGTAGGCTAGCTGTTTTAAAAAAACAAACAAACAAAAAAACACTATAACTAATCATTCAAACAAGATATGTTAGAGCACTGAGCTCATCTGAGGAGGATCAGTACTCTACAGGACTTGACTAGGTTGAGATCCTAAACTAAACCAGAACTGATAAAACTCCAGGAAAAGACGTGGAACTAAGTGCTGCTAGAAGATTCCTGTACAGAAACAGATCTGGCGCTGAATTCTGTTGGAATAAATACATTAAATAAAAACACATTTAAATACTATTTAGTAGAGCATGCAATGTAAAATTGATATTAGCTGATTTGTCTCATGTTAAGCAAAAATGGTGGCTTCTAAACAAAGCTACATTTGCAAATACTAATATCTGTTAACTAATGTCACAATTTAATTGGTTACATTTGTGTATATTTTGTTCTATTTGGCTTTTTTAAGCACAGTGTCCATATTGTTTTTTGTTCTGGCTTACTTCACAGTATAGATACAATACATTATTTGCCATTTTGGGCTCAAGATACTTATGTTGGAATTTTGCTTTATTTGAGAATTCAGCCTAGTCTGCTGATTCATAATGTCAAGTATTTTGTCATTTGGGATAACTGAATATGTTCAAAGTTGAGGATATTTGAAAAGGAAAAAGAACCCAATTAAAATACCCATCTGCAGAGGTAAAGATCTTCAGGTAAAGAAAACTGGAATATGTAAGTCTAAAGGACCACTGACAGGAAACTGTCCATCATACCTCTTTAGATACACCTATACTTTCTTCGCCTATGCACTGAATCACATCTTGTAGAATCTCAGGATTATTCATCATCTCTGCAATCCCCTCAGCATTGCCGAGCACCCGTCCAATCTACAAACACATAAACAGGTTCATGAAAACAGTTAACAGAAGAGATAATGTGAATGCAGGATGAAACATACGTCCGACCTGAGTGAGCGCAAGCACTTTGACAGAATTATCCGGATGGCTAAGTCCGCTCTGGAGCTCCACTTTGCAGTTGTGAGCCAGGAAGGCAGGGTCTAATACCCCCAAGACCCGTCCCAGAATCTCCACACAGACTTCTAACTGCTCCCTATAAACACACACCGCGGTCATGTTTGAACCCAATGAGCAGTACACACATCAGTTAATATTGGTCAATGTTTCATAATTCTCTTAAACAGGTCTCATTGACCTGTAAGATGGAACACAGATTGTAAATAAAGATTGTAAAGCAGAGACTTTTACATCCTACATAGTCACTGATTTTGGTAGTAGATCCCAAATAAATCCCTGTTAGACGTACTATGTAGGCTAAGATTACTCCTCTAAACTGCATAGTACACTGTGTGTTTAACAGGGACTGCTGTGATTCAGCTTCCTGTCGTGTTGTTGTGCAATGACAAAATGGCTTCTACAACCTAGCGCTTTTACTTTTAAAATCAGGGATCCAGCTGTGTACTTTCGATATGTTTGCTGCATTCAATCAATACAAAATAACACCTGTCACACCCTCATCAGCACAGTATGACCAGTAGGGAATAAAATAATGATTGCTACAACATCAAAAGTTTAATATTGGCCCAACAGATCCAAGTATTCTTTCATATATTTAGGACTGAACTCTGTCCTATGACTTTAAACGTCTGTATAGTGCTCATGCCAAATAGTGAGCCTTTTAGGAAGACCTTCGCTGACTCAGCTCCCTGAAAACATACTTGTCATTTGTGCTCAGCAGCGAGAAAATGATTCCCAGCTGCGCAACGGATAAGGTTTCCCTCAAAGAGCTTAGAGTAGTCGCTAAAACAGCCGTCCTGAGGCTCTTGAGTTCCTCGACTGGATCCTCCGCTTCGGCTATTTCTGCTAGCAAACTTTCGGTGGTAGCCGCCATGATGCTCGAAATGTTTGAAAATGCGTCAGAGCGCGATGAGTTGAGCCCCACCCCCCTGAGAGCGTAAACGGAGAGAGCAGTGCGCATGCTCTGAACTACACTCACCACAGATTCTTTAACTGCCACAAATGTAATTTATGTCAGTCTTGAATTTATTGTGTTATATATGTTATTTATTTCCTTTATTTTCGTGAACATTGATTTTCTTAAATTGATATGGGTAGGAACTATTTTACGTTCCGTGTTGTACACGGTCACTTTTCAGTGATGCAAGAACAGGTTAACTGAACTAAAAAACTCTGTTAAGTGTAATTTACTCTGTAATATTGCAGGTGTATATGAGCTAATTGGAAGGACAGAGATTTCATTTAGTTAAGCCTATTTATTTCAGTATTTGCAAATGTTGTTGCTAATTACTCTTTATATGCTGCATGTGTACATGTAATTTCTAAATAATTAGAATGTCACATACAAGTAAAGATGCTCAGGGTGCAGCAGCTGCCCTGGAAGAAGAGACAGAGCTTGAGCAAAGAGTAACACAGCCTAAAGGGCCTCGCAGAAGTGAAAGAGCCCGGATATTAACAGAAAAAGGAAAGGAGTTTCAGAAAGAGCAAATTAAAGGGCTATTGCTTCGCTTTGACAGCAAATATGAACGATGGAAAGCTCTGATTAAGGTAGCTAAAAGATCTGTGTTAAAACAGGATCCTAGTGACATCCTTCAAGAACACATCATCAGTATTCAAAGGGAATTATCTGAGTTGAACATTGCTTATGATGATTACCGAAGGATTGATCGCCCAGCACATGACATGCGTCGCAAGATGGATAACTGCATGTCAATCACTAAGACTGTAGTACAAAATGCTCAATCTGAAATACAGGGAACAGTGGAGGAGTTGATATGGCCAGATCATAGTTCTATATTTTCATCCTCAGCTTCCAGTGGTTCACCTCCCGCCTCTAATTGTTCTAAGGCTGCTTCCATTCACTCTAATGTATCCTCAGTTAAAAGGCAAGAAGCTGCTGCCAAGTATGCAGCTACACAGGCTGTTTTGCAGATTATGGCTGAACAAGAGGGCCACCAAGAGAAACTGCAAAAACTTGAAGCTGAAGAGAGGTTGATAATTGCAGACCAAGAAGCAGCTGCACTAGCCCGCCGTCTTGAAGGAGAAAGGGAAGAAACTGAACGTAGGCTAGAAAGAGAGAAACAAGAGGCTGCTCTCTTAAAGAAACATCAAGAAGAGAATGCTGCAAGAAGAAGGTCTGTAGAACACCTAAAGAGAGAACTTGAGTGTTTGGAGGAATTGAAAAGGCTGAATGTGGCCAAAGCAAGGCTTCAAATGTATGATGAAAATGAGCTCAATCCAGCCCAAGAGATTGCTCCACAGAGCTTTGAGCTACATAAAGTCAGTCATTCATTCAGTCAGTCATTCAGGTGAATCCTGAGGACCAGCACTCACAACCACCAAAAGATGCATCGCTAACACGTGTGCTTCGAGATGACACAGGAGAGCTTGTGAAAGTTTTAGCCGAGGCTATATCAGCAAATAGGCTACCCATTCCAGAGCCCACAGTCTTTAGTGGTGATCCACTCAAGTTTAATCATTGGAAGTCATCCTTTCAAACACTAATTGAGAAGAAAAACATTCCAAGTTCAGAGAAAATATTCTTCCTTCAGAAATATGTTGGAGGAACGGCTAGAGAGGCTTTAGAAGGTTATTTTCTGATCGGTTCAGATACTGCATATACTTCATGGGAACTGCTCAATGAATGATATGGTCAGCCTTTCATGATTGCCAAAGCCTGCTGAGACAATTTACATACCTGGCCAAAAATAGCATCAAGAGAGAGTGCTGACATAAGGAAATTTGACTTTTTACGCAGTTGTGAATGTGCCATGGCTCACAATTAGAGTTTGCGTGTTCTCGATGATGGCATTGAAAATCAGAAACTGACAGCCAAGTTACCTGACTGGTTAAGCAACAGATGGAACTGAAAAGCCACACAGTACCAGCTAGAGCATGGTAGGTTCCCAGACTTCAAGAAGTTTGTAACATTCCTAACAATGGAGGCTAGTATTGCTTGTAACCCTGTTACAGCTTACTATACCTTGCGGCAAGGTGAATCGGAAAGGACAGAGTCTAAACCTCAGAATGTAGTGACCTCTAAGAACCAAACTGCAAGTGCAAAGAGCTTTACAACTAACACTACTGAGAAGAACATAAGCACATGTGTGTTTTGTAAGAAACCAGAACATGTCTTAAACAAGTGCCTCAGACTAACTGCAAAGCCAGTTGCTGACAGAGTCAAGTTCATTCAGAGTGAGAAACTGTGTTTCGTCTGTTTGAGTCCTGGCCATCAATCTAAGAGTTGCAGCAACCGGATGTTCTGCGACACCTGCTCAAAACGCCACCCCACATGCCTACATGAGGATCGCTCAAACCCGGAAGAATATAACGGGACAAGTCACAGTGAGGAAAGAAAGCCACAATCAACACAACCACAAGACATCACTCAAGAAACCACATCCAATAGAGTTGTGCACGATAGTAATAGTACTCAGACTTCAGCGATAGTTCCTACTGTGTCAACGCCAAGTGATTCAAACAAAGAAGTCCTTGTCTATGCTCTGCTAGATTCACAAAGCAACTCTTCATTCATTCTTGAGGAAGTAGCAGATGCTCTAGATGTCAACACAGAACAAGTAAAGTTGAAACTGTCTACAGTGTCGTCCAAGGGGACAATTGTACCATGTAAAAGACTCAAAGGCCTACAAATAAGAGGGCTATTTTCTATTTTCTGCTAATAAGATCAGAGTGCAAACGGTTTACACTCGTGAATTCATCCCTGCTAATCGTACATTCCGACTCCGGAGACTGCAAAGGCATGGCCTCATTTGGAGCATTTTGCCGAACACATTGCTCCACAGAAGGAATGTGAAATCGGTCTTCTGATAACTGCCCACAAGCACTAATGCCTAGAGAAGTCATATGTGGTAAGGAGAACCAGCCCTTTGCACAGAAAACTGATTTAGGTTGGAGCATAGTGAGCTACGGTGATCCAGGCGAGCACTACAGTGATGCAACTGGAGTAAGTCACCGCATCATTTACATTGACATTTACATTTACATCATTTGGCAGATGCCCTTATCCAGAGTGACTTACATACATCTTATTTTATACAAGTGAGCAGTGAAGGTAAGTAAGGGCCTTGCTCAAGGGCAGCAGTGGCAGTGTTTGAACTCACGACCTTCCGATCACTAGTCCAACGTCTTAACCACTGAGCTACCACAGACCCCACAGATCATTGTAAGGCAATTGACCCCTGAACCCAAAGTAACAGGTAAGCTGAAGAGTGAAGTTCACTATGTTTGTGAAACCAGAATCAAGGACATGACTACTCCAGAAGATGTAATTAAGATGCTGGAATCCGACTTCAGTGAAAGACTTGGAGAAGAGGCAAATCTCTCTCAAAAAGATCTCCGCTTTTTGACTAAGATGAAAGATGAACTCAAGCATAAACAAGATGGTCATTATGAAATGCCTCTGCCTTTTAAACAAGACAGACCACATCTACCGAATAACAAGCCATGTGCTGTTCAACGCCTCATGTGCTTGGAAAGGAAGCTCAAGAGAGACCAGAAATATCGGACAGACTACATGAACTTCATGAAAGACATTATCAGTCGTGGTAAAGCAGAAAGGGTCCCAGAAGAAGAGCTCGACAACCAACCAGTCTGGTATATCCCCCACCACGGCGTATACCACCCTCATAAGCCGGAGAAAATACGAGTCGTCTTTGATTGCTCTGCAAGATTTTAAGACACATCATTGAATGACCACCTTCTTACTGGGCCAGAGCGCACAAACACCTTGGTGGGAGTTCTTTGTAGATTTCGAAAGGGTCCAGTCACTATTATATGTAATGTGGAATGAATGTTTCATCAATTCCATGTAAAGCCTGAAGACCAAGATTACTTGAACTTCTTCTGGTGGGAGAATGGTGATTTAGAGTCTCCACCATCAGTTTTTGAGATGAAAGTCCATCTATTTGGAGGACCTTCCTCACCTGCCTGTGCCAATTTTGAACTTAAACATCTAGGCACGGAAGGTCAGGATCAATTTAACCAAAACACTGTTAAATTCATCCAAAGAATTTTTTATGTTGATGATGGACTGGTGAGTGTAAGAGCTGATGCTGAAGCAATCCAGCTGATCAAGGAAGCCAGAGAGCTCTGCAGTGCAGGCAAGCTTAGACTAAATAAGTTCATTTCCAACAGCAAGAAGGTATTGGACTGAATACCAAAGGAAGAGTGTGCTGACAGTGTCAAGGAGCTGGACATAGATTTAGGGGAGCCACTCTTGAAAAGAACACTTGGGGTGCAATAGTGTGTATCCTCTGATGACTTCCAGTTCAGAGTTACTGTCAAGAAACACCCAATGACGAGAAGAGGAGTGCTATCCACAGTAGCTTCAATCTACGATCCTTTTGGTTTCGTAGCACCATTTGTCCTACGTGGAAAGTTGATCTTGCAACAATTGTGTTGAGAGAAAGTTAGTAGGGATGAACCACTCTCAGAAGAGCTCAGAGCACAGTGGCAGTCATGGCTACAAGATCTTCAAAACTTGTCTCAAGTAAAGATCAGAAGGTGCTACATACCAGCAAACTTCACAGATGGCAAACAGTATGAGTTGCACCACTTCTCAGACGCCAGCGTCACAGGTTACAAAGACAAATAAGAACAATCTGAAGTGTTCTAACAGCAATCCTTGATCAGTCTGCTAAAAGACTTGACAGTGCTTCACTTAGAACCTTTCTGTATGAAGTGATGGCTATTATAAATAGCAGACCTCTGACAACAGAGCACTTAAATTATCCAACAAGTCTTGAACCACCTCACACCAAATCGCATCCTCCTGATGAAGTCTAACATAATATCACCACCTCCTGGTCGGTTTGTGAGTCAAGATCTTTACCTGCGTAAGAGATGGCATCAGGTGCAGTTCTTAGCAAATGAGTTTTGGACAAGGTGGAAAAGAGAGTATCTTCTTAATCTTCAGCAAAGACAGATATGGGATAAGGATAAGAGAAACACCAAGGTTAATGACATTGTCATACTACAAGTGCTCCACGAAATCACTGGAGACTGGCAAGAGTCACAGAGGTGTATCCCAGCTCTGATAGAAGAGTCAGAAAGGTGAAGCTGTTGGTTAGTGACTCAGCCTTAGGCAAACAGGGAAAGCGCACATCTAAGCAAGTTTATCTTGATCGGCCAGTGCAAAAAATAGTTCTACTGGTTGAGGCAGAATAAGCATTGTGTTAAACTGTAATAAATGTTTATAACTTAAGGTTTCATATCTGCAGGGAAATCTCAAAATTGAGATTTGGCGATAGTTTAACTGCCACAAATGTAATTTATGTCAGTCTTTAATTTATTGTGTTATATATGTTATTTATTTCCTTTATTTTCGTGAACATTGATTTTCTTAAATTAAAATGGGTAGGAACTATGTTACGTTCCGTGTTGTACCCGGTCACTTTTAAGTGATGCAAGAAGAGGTTAAGACAAAAGTGGTAAAGAAGTTAGAAGCTGCAAGAAGTTAAAGAAGTCGTAAAGAAGTTAAAATAAGCTGTTTCAAAGTGAAAGGAATCTGTAAGGAAGAAGAAGAAGCTGGGAAGTGTTTTTTGTTTAGTTTTTATTTCTAAAGCGGACTGATTCCCTCACGGTTACGTAAAGCCAGTGGATTTTATGGTGGATTGGCGGAGAAGTGCAATTGAAGAATAAACCCATCTGTGACTGATGAACCGCGGTGTCTTGTATTACCTGGAGGGAGTGATGGATGCTGAAAAAGATTCAAAGGCTGTGAAGTTTATTGTCGTTGTTTTTCATATAAAGAAACGGACTATATTCGGAACAAATGTTCTACTAACTCCTCTCCTTATTCTCCTTATGAGGTTTTTTTTCCAAGATAGCGCCGCTGAGGTCGGCTGCCTCGCTGGTTGCTCCGACCCTTTTTTCTCTTTTTTTGTTTATTTCTACTTTTTTGCTATCCTGCTACCAGGATCTTGCCCTCTCAACATGGCAATTACACCTATTAGATACAATAGAGATACTCTTATTTCTATTGGTCTACAATATACAGACTTACCAACGCTTTTAACACCGGACCCAACCTGGCCGAGAGAGATCCTGAGGGACAACAAAAGACGTGATCCAAGCGACGGCCCCGAGGGAAACGAGCCGGCGTCAGGAACAGGGTGCGGGCTCGTGCATACCGTGCACCCATGCGCAGTATCCTGCTAGCCAACGTTCAATCAATCGAGAACAAGCTTGATGAGCCAGAGTCAAGTTCCAGAGAGACATCCGGGACTGCAATCTCCTCTGCTTCACCGAGACATGGCTGAATCCAACGGTACCGGACCACGCAATACAGCCGGCAGAGTCCTTCTTGGTCTACTGCAAGGACAACAATGGAGTCGGGGAAGACAAGAGGAGGTGGAGTGTGTCTGATGGTGAACAACAACTGGTGCGACAATGCGGGCATCTGTCCCCTCACACGCTCATGCTCACCCAACCTGTAACTTCTGATCATCAAATGTTGCCCTTTTTATCTTCCTCGGGAAGTCACCGCGGTCATAGTCAGTGCTGTTTATATTCCGTCTCAGGCGGACACGGACTCTGCCTTATGTGAGCTACATGAGGCTCTCACTCATCACCAAACTATCCACCGGGACGCTGCGCTGAATGTAACAGGGGACTTTAATAATGTCAATCTCAAATGCGCACTCCCAAACCTCCACCAACACATCTCCTGCCCCACCAGGGGAAATAGGACATTAGACCACTGCTACACTCGGTTCAAAGACTGCTACAGCCCAAAGTTTCTGCCGGCGTTTGGGAAATCGGACCATGCCGCCATTTTCCTTATGCCTGTTTACAAACAGAGGCTCAAACAGGAAGCCCCGGTCATGAGGGAGGTTGCATTCTGGACGGACCAATCAGTGGCCGTGCTGCAGGACGCATTGGATGACGCAGATTGGGACATGTTCCGGCGCAGCTCTGATGACATCGACATGTTTACGGAAGCGGTTGTGGGATTTATTGGGAAACTTACAGATGATACAGTACACAAAACGATCATCAGAATGTTTCCCAATCAGAAACCGTGGGTGGATAAAAACATCCGCGATGCTCTAAGAGCACGCACCGCTGCCTACAAAGAAGGGCTCGACACCGGCAACATGAACCAGTACAAAGCTGCATCTTACAATGTGCGCAAAGTGGTGAAAGAGGCAAGCGGACTTATGGGAGGAAACTAGAGTCGCAGCTACAACAATGTGACACTAGGAACCTCTGGAAAGGTCTGAGAACAATAACGAACTACAAGAAAACACCCTCTACAATGATGAGCGCCGACGCATCACTGGCTGACGAGCTGAACATATTCTATGCTCGCTTCGAGGCTGCTGCTAACAACGCTACTGTAAATAGCTATGGGAACAGCAGCACGGAGCATGCCAGAGAAGGGGACGCTTTCATCATTACAGAGCAAGCCGTGAGGGAGGCCTTCAGGAGAGTGAACACCAGAAAGGCTACAGGGACCAGACGGCATCCCAAGTCGGGTCCTGAGAGCCTGCGCAGACCAGCTAGCACTGGTGTTCATGGAGATCTTCAACCTCTCCCTGTCTAGGGAGACTGTGATTCCCAGGTGCTTCAAGAACTCCATCATTGTTCCTGTCCCGAAGAAACAACAGCCCACTTGTCCCAATGACTACCGCCCAGTAGCACTGACCTCAGTTGTGATGAAGTGCTTTGAACATCTGGTTAGAGACTTCATCATCTCTTCAATTCCTGCCACCACAGACCCACTGCAGTTCGCTTACCGGACTAACCGTTCCACTGATGAAGCCATCGCCCATCTTTTACATACAACCCTGAGCCACCTGGACAGCGGCAGAGGGAATTGAGACTACAGCTCTGCTTTCAACACCATAATCCCCTCAAAGCTCTTCACCAAGTTGAGGGATCTGGGACTCAGCCCAT
>JAQQZX010000011.1:15137824-15148058 GCA_030068355.1 Notoglanidium maculatum
ACTCTCTCTCTCTCTCTCTCTCTCTCTCTCACACACACACACACACACACACACACACACACACACACACACACACAATTTCGGCATATTATAATTCAGTTAAAGCTATTATGGCTGAAATTATGGCTGAAATGAACTTTAATTTCAACCAACTTCTCAGTATTCAGAACTCAGTCCACACACGCACACAAGATTTTAAAGATAGGAATGAAAATAGTAAATGTAAATGCTTTTCATGTCTCATTTACCATGTGTAATTTCACCTGTTACTTGCCGCTAGTGGGTGGCACAGTGGCATCATTGATGCCTCATGGCTCCAGGGTCCTGGGATCAGTTCTGAGGTCTGCTTTCCGTATGTGTCCGTGTGGGTTTCCTTTTGGTTCTCCAATTTCCTCCTTCAGTCCAAAAACCTGTTGGTAGGTTTGTTGGTTTTGCCAAATTGCCCTAATCTCTGTCTCTCATTCTGATATGCACAAACATGCATACACATCACTGTTTGCTGTGGAATTCAGGGAATGCAAGTTTGTGGCACATGATGAACAAGGTTCAGAAATCATGATACCTTCTTATTCAAATAATTGTAAAATGTTGAGTTAGTTGTAGTTACAGACAGGTTCAGCAGATGAAATAAATGTTCTGGCTCTCTGGACACTTTGTGTACTCTGCTCGTTTACCTACATAGTAATGATATACACTTATAATTGATATATCCACTTACTAAATATACAATTATATACAACATACAGCACATTGCTCATAAATGTGAGCTCTCATAAAGGTCATTTATCCAATTAGATTTTCACTCCTAAAAATTGAGAGAGAAGTTGTGTAAATGTAACTGTATTCAGTCATGTGGAAGTCATTTTAATGAAGCAAATTCAATCAATTAAAAAAAAAAAATGTCAGTCAGCTAACATAACTCAATTCCATTAGCTAACATTATTGCCTAGGGAGCTAGCTAATAGTAAATATTGAAACTTATATTCCAATATTGGATTTTGGATATTGGATGATTGTGTTCAGGCAAAATGACAGTTTTAAAACAAAAAATAATCTTAAAAAAAGTTACTTCTCACATGAAAACATGACATCATTTCATCACTTAAAATTGAGTGCATTTAAAATGAGCAACATTATCTATATTTGTACTTAAGTATAATTTCTCAGTACTTTGTCCACCCCTGTCCAGGATTCTTATTCATAATACGTCTCAACATACTGTTAGACTTTATAGTACACAGTGATGGAAGAGTAATGATTTTATACTCCCAGTACACAGAAGAGGATGGGTTCCCTTTAGGGATCTAAATCTATTTCCAGATTTTTTGAGCCTATCTGTTGTTAAAAGGGCTACGCAAATAAAATTATTTGATTTGGGTTAAACTTTTATGACTGTACTAAGTCATTTGTTCAATTGTTCAAATAAGTAACTTCAGTTACATTGTTTTTACTGTGGAAAAATCTATTTCTTTCTACTTCAAGATACTTCAAGAAAAGAAGTTGAAAATAGTGCTGGAAAACAAGGAGAAAGTCAAGGAAAAGCTGCTATAGACACTTACTATGTCATTTTTTATTGCAAAAAAAAACTAACCTTATCACCATTCTTTTGATGTATCCACCACCACCACCACCAACAATAATAACAAAAACCTTATTTGACATTTTAGACATTTGGAATATGTTTAACCAGTTTTTCACACTATTGGTTATTCAGTTTAAGCCCCGATTGGCCTAAAACTAGAAAATTGCTCACATTTTGCTCATTAATGAAATATATAATAAAGCAAAAATAAATAAATGATCAATAATTAATAATACAAACTATCAGTTTCAGTTTTAAGCATATAAACACACGTGCATACATAAACGTGCACACACAGACATATATTTGTGAAAAAGTTACATGCATACACAAATAAGAATGTAATTTAAGAATGGATAGAGAGTTGGAAATATTCTCCATTTCCTGTCGGTAGGACAGAGTCTCCTTATGTGAACCCGGAATAGAGCAAGAGAGAGAGAGAGAGCGAGAGAGAGAGAGACAGAGAGAGAGAGAGTGAGTTCTGGCTGCTTGCTTAGGTGGTTATTTTTTGGGAAAAGAACTGAATCACATATTGTACAGCTGTTGGTAAAACCGTATTTACTCATTTGCAGTTGGCTGTTTTTTGTTTGCTTTTTCAATATTGGTTCTTCTGTTCCTTCTGATTGGTCAGGTTTTTTGTGTGGATAAGGAACCTTTTCACAGTCTCACTGCTTGTTACTTACATAAAATTAAGGTATAAAGGTGTCAGTAAGTATTAAATCTATTAGATTATATTATTTTGAACAGTGTATTGTTTTGAACTTTACTCATGATATATCAACTTGCTTTTCTATCTTTGCAACTGGGAAACAAAGTAAGCAAAAATGTCTGCAAATCAGGCATTTAAAAAGAATAATTTTTGCTGTAGCTTCAGCTCCGTCTCTGGCAGCGTGCGCTGACGCTCCACCTCCCCGATCACCTGCAATTTCTTTTTCACAGCTCATATTTTGGAGTGTAGTTACAAACTGACCCCCTCTGTGCCTCAGTTTGCAAAGCCTTGCACCTTTCCATCTGCTTGAATTGTTATTGTTTTGTCTTGTAAGTAACTTTGCATTGCTTATTCCAGCCTGTCCAACTTTCCAAACTTCTGTTCATATACAAGGCCTCTCTTTGCAAGTTTGTATTCAGGCTGAATTTAGTATCATTAGTATCATTCCAGGGCTCATTAAACATGTCTGCTTTAATGTTCATCTCTGGTCTTTGCTAGGTCATTAAAATTAATGTTGTCTTAAGTTGTGCGTGTGTGTGTTTGTGTTCTTCACAGGTATGTCATTCATTTTCCCTGGAAAAATCATGGTGATTAACTTGCTGAAGGGAAAATCATACACACACTGAAACGGACAATTATTGTGACCCACACACACACACAGACACATAAATTCCTTATGCAAAATTGTGTGTGTGTGTGTGTGTGTGTGTGTTGACCATTTTTATATTAAACTTTGTGGGCCAAATGACCCCAAATGTCCTCACAATGTGATAAAAACCCTGTTATTTTACTGACATTTTTTCCTGTCCTTACAAGGGAAAACTTAATTTTACCAAAATCTGTGAATACAATAAAAAAACAAAACTAGCCAAAAGTCTTGTATTTTGTTTGGTTACTTATGGTTAAGGTTATTGTTGGGTAAGGGTTAGGGTTGTCATAGTTAGGGTTCGGGATATACCCATAGAAATTCATAGGAGGTCCCCACAAAGACATAAAAACAAACATGTATGTGTGTGTGTGTGTGTGTGTGCACCTCTATATGTGTGTGCCAGATTTAATATCCTGACTGTACTGTATAATCCTGCCCTGAGATCTGGTGTCCCACTGAGAGAAAGAGAAACTGAATGAAAGTGTGTGTATGTGTGTGTGAGAGAGAGCACTTTACACTGATTTTTATGCTTACATGCTTGAGATTTTTGTTTATGGTTTTTGTGTTCAAGCAAAACTTCGGCTGCAGTTTTGGTTGCTGTCTTTGATTCAGGAATGATTGCTTGTATTTCAGTTGGGTATTGTCTTGCCGTGGTATTGGTTAACTTTATGAAACCAACAATGCCAATTTGATTGCCTGTAAAGTAATGAAAAAAGGTTTTTAAGTGCCTCATTGATGTTTCAGAATAGCTTCAGATGGATTCTACATGGAATGACATTTTTTATGTGACGTCAGAATGTCTGATTGTCTGAGCCACATCTTGAGTTTGTGGATTGATACTACTGTGCGATTGTGTGTGTTTATGTATGTGTGTGTGTGTGCATGTGTGTTGAAAGGGCTTTACCATTTGTTTAATTTCTTCCAATTACTCAGGAACATTGAACCCCCAATCTTCTGATCAGTAACCCAGCACCTTATCTATTAAACCTCCACATTAGCTCGAGTGCTCAGGTAGGGTTAGGGTCTCTATATCTAGAGAAACTCAGACTTTTTTCCCCTCACCGATCAGTTCCTTATCATTAAACAGCTACCATCCGAGAAGGATGAAGACTATGACATACTTCCTACAAGACACATGAAGCCAGCTAACTGCATCTTTTCAAGCTGCTAATCATTCTGTGTCATGGAGCTGTATAACACTCTCGAAGGAAAGTGCTATCCTCCCGGTACCATGAGCTTACAGATGCCCGTGAATGGCTAGTATCACAGTGATTAACAGGAGAGAGAGTAAGCCATCCCTCCCACGCAGACATCACAACCAAGTTTGCTCTCTTGGACTTCTGGTTATGGATGGCTTTCGAATCTTCAGGACTGGAATTCATGATCTCCGGACAACAGAACGAACGCTTTTCTGTTGCGCCCCTTGGGAGAGGCTTAATAAGTTTAAAACTACTTTAAGCACTGATGATTAAAAGTAATTGAAAAGTATTGTACTTTATTTAATTCTCATTTATTAATCATCCTGTAGACATCTTTATGCATCAGCATTCTTGACTGGTGTTTTAAAGGTAGCTTATAAACCTACTAGTTTCCGTGATGGCAGCTCATCTCACCTAAAGACTGCGAGGTGCATGGAAAATAAATTGCCTTGGAATATGAGATGAATGTAAAAAAAGTGTATGGATGTGAATTTACAGTCTTTTGATGAGCATGGGGAAGATTCTGCAGCAGAGAAAAAAACAAAAACACCAGTGAAATATCATTGTGTTTCATATGAATACATTATTTGTCCTATGAGAAATTTGACAACAATGGAAGGCTCTTAGAGAGATTTGAACTCATGACCCCAGGTTTACAAAACCTGTGCTCTAACCACTGAGCTGTGGAGCCTTTACCGGAAACAGGTGGGCAACATGCCATACTGAAACGCACAATCTTTGCCTCACTTTCGTGCATTCATCATTCATTTTCTTTAACCTGGGCAGGGTTTTGATGGATCAAGGGCCTAACCCACGAACACAAGGTGATAATACACCCTAGACCTCACAAGGTGCCATGCACATGTATATTCATTTAGAATTTAGAATAGCCAATCCACCTATTGACATGTTTTTGGGAGGTGGGAGGAAACCAGAGAACGCAGAGGAAACTCATGTGGACACAGGGAGAACATACGAATTCCACACAGACAGAAACCTGAGCTTAGGATCAAAGCAGTGACCTGTGAGGCTGCAACCAACATGCCACCCATTGTCTCATGTCTTTCATGGGGAACTTGGAGAGAAAAACAAGCAACATGGGATTACAGGGTCTTTGTCTCAGAAGTGAATGTAATTGGGCATTGCATTGCATTTCATCTTCCTCAGTGCATTCAAGCCATGCCATGCAGAAATGCAGTCACTGTT
Organism: Notoglanidium maculatum; assembly: GCA_030068355.1. Taxonomy (NCBI): domain Eukaryota; kingdom Metazoa; phylum Chordata; class Actinopteri; order Siluriformes; family Auchenoglanididae; genus Notoglanidium; species Notoglanidium maculatum. The sequence continues at coordinate 15,143,170 of JAQQZX010000011.1, forward strand.
AAATCACAGCCCTAAGCCAAACTCAGGGGTGTGGTTGGAATCAGAGAAGAGAAGATGGGCCTTAAAGTGTTCTATTTCAGGAAGTGTTACCAGAATGGCCATTATATAGCGTGTCCCAAAAGTCTCCATAACTAGGGAAAATGAACACTTTTAAGCAAAACGTCTTCAAAGATTTTTCATACTCATATTATATTGCTTTTCAGATAGCCTTTACGAATGCCTTTGACAAAAGAAGAACTTATTGAAATCATCCTGATGGCTACAGCTCAAAGATCATTTAAAGGAACGCATTCAAAGTGCAGTTACATGCATAACACCAGATGTGTTAACACGAGTCATCATTAATGGGAGAGACAACACAACATTCTTATGTAGAGGAGGTTTTGTAAATAAAGTTATATTTTGCTAAAAAGTGTCAATTTCCCCTATGTAGGGAGACTTTTGGGACACATTGTAGTTTATTATTGGCTCATTCTTTCTTCATTCCTTGCATTAAATGTTGAACTCTTAATCATCAAGACTTTCAGAAATACTTTTAAAATAGGCTAAATTTTAATATGACTAAATATTAATAAAAATATAAATGTTAATATGACTAAAAAGACTTCCAGCTCACAGCAGGACCTAGGAGTTGTTATTATGTAATGTTAGTTATTTATGCTTTAGGACAGGATCATGCTGTAATTGATTGGTTGTACCAAGGTTCTCTTCTTTGTTTGCAGTTTGCAGGTTTTTCACAATGAAAATCAATATCACTTGTATATAGTATTTAATATTTTTCACCGGTGTGATAGATTTTCACTCTGGCATGGAATCTTCTAAATAGATACTGAATACTGCATGTAGCTAAAAACCTTCTTACAGGCTCTGTGTGAGTGATGCTGGCACTGAACATGCGAGTGTCAAAAAACTATACTTACTTTAATACAGTCATTCTGGCAGCAGTAGCAGCATGGAGGTCATGTATATAAAGCTGTATATGGCAAACACAAAATAATAGCTACCTGTGTTTAAGCTCCGTCTGTCCATGTACGCACTGTTTTTCTAGTGCATTGAACCCCAGATTTATGAGAACACATAAACCTGATGGGCACAGCAGATTTTACAGCACCGTTTTTCTCAATGCTTGGAACAGTGTCTGAAGGAGTTTTGGTTCAAGCTAGGAAAGTAACGGCCTAGGCAATGCACCTAGGTTTTTAAATAGGGTAAAATTTTTATAATTTTTTTTCCAGATTGCCAAGGACTTGCCAAAGCAGGATCATGTGACATTATTTTGCTGTATTGTTAATAAAGTGGTTACAGACTAAAGCTGTAGTTAACAAACATATTCTTATTAAAGATAAAAGATAAAATCTACAAAAAAAAATTAAAGAGTATTTTTTTAATATGAAAAGTTTCTATTTTGGGTTTTTCTTTTGCTTGCCGTTTTTGTACCTCTGCCTCTGTGTGTTTAAATAAACACATTGTTTATATTATGCCGTCTCCTAACCTGCGCATGTGTCCAGCTAAACCCCAACGTCGTGACAGAACTCAAAATCATTTACCACAAATTTTTTTTTATTATTTTGTTTTTTTTACAGAATAATTAAACATATACAGTGGATTTAAGAAAAAACTAAAACTAAATCAAAATTAATCGTGTCATAGCCACCTTTTTCACCTTTAATGTAATATAGCAACTGAAAATTTCAAGCCAAAAACAAATAGAAATGTTTAAGGGAGGAAAAAAGAAAAAGGAAATACTTCCAATAAATAATACTTTGTTAAGAGTCTAAAAACATGGCCAACATCTTGATTTGGCAATTTTATTCTATACTTCCTTGCAAAAATGCTCCAGATATGTGAAATTGTGCACAACCTTCCTCAAGTAATTCCACAGGTTTGTGATATGATTTAGATCTGACCAGTGATTGGGCCAATCCAAAACATTGATCCTCTTTTTCTGCAGCCATTCCTTTATTGAATTTGTTGAATTTAATTTGTGCTTTGGATTATTTCTGTGCTGGAAAGTGAATTTATTCTTCATCTTCAGCTGTTTAACAGAGGCCTGCAGGTTTTGTGCCAAAATAGATTGGTATTTGGAGCTATTCATGATTCCCTCTGTATTGACTACAGCCCCAGTCCTAGCTGAAGAGAAGCAGCCCCACTGCATGATGCTGCCACCACCATGTGTCACCATGGTGGGTATGGTGCTCGTAATGTGATAAGTTGTCTTGCTTTTGCACCAAATGCATCTTTTAGAACTATGCTCAAAAGGTTATACCTTAACACATTTTGCCACATGGTTGGGGGTGATTTAGGGATGCGTGAATGTCTTATTTTCATACCACCCTTGCACATAACCCTGGCATTTGAAGTATATGAGAGAATGTTGTGACATGCAGGGAGTGACCAGTACTTGCTATATATTCCATATACTCCTTTAATGTTGCTGTAGGTCTCTTGACAGCCTCCCTGATAAGTTTTCTTCTTGTTCTTTCATGAATTTTGGTGGGATGTTCTATTCTTGGTAATGTTACTGTGGTGCCCCATTTTGTCCACTTGTTGCTGATGACTATGGTGTTCCAAGGTACATTTAATGTTTTTGAAATTCTTTTGTATCCCTGTCCTCATTATTATTTTTCAATAATGAGATCCTATATTTGATTTGTAAGCTCTTCGTGGACCATGGCTTCAGCAGTCGGATAAATATGTCTAATGTAAATGTAAAAATGTAATCCTGGTTCCTATATTTGCTTCATAATCAAGTGAGGGGCACTGATACTGAGAATCTCTGCATTGTTATTAAAATGGTCATGGCAACCAGTGAGTTACCTGTTAGTACAGGTCATGCTTGAGTATGAAATATATTAACATTAGATTTCGCAGTAGTGAATTTAAACAAAAAGAAAGCAGCTGTAAGTTCCTGTTTGTGTGTCTAATTTAGCTCTAGATCTGTAGAACACTTCAGCTTTCAAATGCCTGTGCTATTGACTTTACAGAAGGAACCCTTCAGAGTTTTCACTTTGTAGGGAGTAGCCTTCAGTATGAACCGCAGCTTGTGTTTTAGACTGACCCCCTTTTGATGTCATCATGTTCCTCCTTTTCAGTTTATTGAAACACACAATGATTCACTTTTTCTTTACATGTATTTTTTAAAAACATTTTAATAAGTGTTTTATCGACTGTGCTTATTCAAAAATTTGAATCATCACATACGTATGCACAGAGTAATCCATTAAACATGCAAATGTTCAAGTGTACACCTGGCAAATGGTACTAAACACACAAGTGTAGATGTGCCTGCATGTGTGTGTATGCTTAATTTCTTAATTTCTAATCTTGGCTGCTTTGTATTTAGCACCATTCCAACACACACACACACACACACACACACACACACACACACACACACACACACACACACACATGCACACACACACACATACAGAAATTGGCATCATTTCATACACTAGTACCACCCTGCCACATATGGTCTTGACCAGGGCGACCACATTTTGTGGTGCATGTGTGTGTGTGCGTGTGTGTGTGTTTGAAGGAGTCACACACAGCAGCCTCTATAGGATTATAAGGTAAAAAGAGGTGGGAATGTGGCTGTATTTGACATTTTCTTTATAATAATAATAATAATAATAATAATAATTATTATTATTATTATTATTATTATTACAATTATTATTAACTTGGCATTTTTTTGTAAATTAATTGAGAAAACATGTGGAAGGGAATGTATGGCCCTTGAATTTCAAAAAAAGTTTCATGTCCTTGCACCTGCATGCTCATGTCCCTCTGCAGAGGAAGCATCAAATCCTTTTCACCCACCTTAAATAGCACATATTACATAGCACCAATACACTTTATTATGTACACACACACACACACACACACACACACACACACACACACTGGTTCTCTCTTATGTAAGTCTGCACAGTGCTACTTTTCTGTAGTGTAGAGGAATTTCCAGTGGGCTAACCAATCAAAGCCAACACACACACCAACATGTAGGCGTGTGGACTTTCAGTGAAAAGCATTCAGTATGAATAACACTTTCAGTATTCATCTGTGTGAGCACACGCGCGCATGTGTGTGTGTGTGTGTGTGTGTGTGTGTGTGTGTGAGAGAGAGAGAGAGAGAGAGAGAGAGAGAAGCTAGGTACATTTAAACCTAAAGCACAAATGATACAAATACCAGAGTGTGTAAATCTTCAAACAGACAAACACTTCTGTGTTCAGGTCCATTTTTTCTAGATTGAATATGATATGCATGTTGTTATATTCATAATTATGAGTGTCTTATCATCAAAATGCAACAGGACAGTATTTTTGCATCACACAAAATGTTACAATATACTTTCTTAAGAAGTGAATGTTTTTATTTCATTATTGCAGAATGTCATTTGAAAAAAAATGAAACCCAGTGATTACCACAGAGTTGAAGTATACTTGGCTAGGGGTTTTATTTACTTCTTTTATTCTGTAAAGTTAAAGAGAACAGTATGGTAGTATTGATTGTCTTACAGATGACAAATTAAGTGTTGCCTTCCCATATGCTTTGGATGGGAAGTCTGCTCGGCTTTGAGGCGCTATGAGTAATTTTTTGCAGCTTACTATAGTCAGTGACAGACAGCATGAAGAAGAAACTCAGTGAACCACAAATGAGCAGTAGGTTAACTAAGATAAGGAGATGTGGCTAAACAGACAGAACTTTGAGTTGTCATACTATTGAGAGATGTGTTTGCTAATACTTTTGGATCATTAAAGGTAAGGTTTGTGCTAAAGGTGGTTAAACATCAATTTGTCACGGCGGCCGGGTTTGTCGGGACACACACGCAGGTGAGAGGGCGGTTTAGTAAAACTCATAGTATTTTTAATGTCCATTCACACACA
>JAQQZX010000011.1:15167277-15178137 GCA_030068355.1 Notoglanidium maculatum
GAGTAGCCAGTTGACCTAATCTGCATGTCTTTGGACTGTGGGAGGAAACCGGAGCAACCGGAGGAAACCCACGCATGCATGGGGAGAACATGCAAACTCCACACAGAAAGGCAAACCCCTGCACCACCGTGCTGCCCATAAACAAACTAGCACCCGAAAAATTAATGAGATTGACCAGGCAGATACTAAGGATAGTTTAAATGGATACTTTAATTTTTGGGTAACATCCCTACAGCTGGCAGTGTGAAAGGGTAGCTCTTTTACCTGCCACAAAGTTTCTATGTTAATTTCGTTTAATTATATAGGTACTTTTCATATCTTGATTTTATTCCCAAACTTTAGTTTGAGTAACAGTTACCTGTAACAGGCAATGACAGTTACATATTATTACAACATTATTACAACTGATCAATATTTTTGTGTTATTAGGTATAGGTGAATAATTGGTTATCTGAGTGTTTTCAGTTATTGTTGAACAGTGCTACAATATTATCAATTATATCAGCACTTGAAGGCATGACCAAATTATCTGCTTTAAATGTTTTTATTGATTCATATGTTTTTTTTTTGTTTTTTGCTGGAAGTTTTTAAACTTGAGATGCTGATATACTCATATATATGCTAAAATATTGCTATAATAAATACTCTTATATACAGTATATGCAAGCTTCATTTCATGCTATGGGTGGGAGCTCGCTTATGAAAGTTGTGGACTTTGAGTGAACTTACAGTGTTTAAGTCATATTCAAAGTCTCTATCATTTACACATTAGCAGAGTAATCATACTAAGAGTAGCTGGAAGAGTAACAAATTTTAGTCTTTAAGACCTAACAACAGTTAATATTCTCAGTAACACATATGTTAATATATAAGTCAAATACTGTGAATATGGTATCACAATAGAGTAAGAAAATTGAATGTGTATAAACAGGATTTTCAGATTGTGATTTCTATTTAAAATACAGGTATTTGAATAATGAATAGTGCAAATGAATAATCAGAAGAAAAAAATAGCATTCATTTTTGGTAAATGATGAAATTATTGCTAGAAGATCACGGGAGGTAGTTTGTTCCTGGCAATAAGAGTTTGCTGTGATTGGCTGAGGGAGTAGTATTGGTGGTTTTAGCAGGCGTGGCCTGCTTAATGATGGTGTGCATGTGTTTGATCTGGTCTGGCTAGGTTATTTGGAGAGCATGGGGATCGTTTGGTTTGGAGTGTAATTAGAGCATTGGGGTAAGCAAGAGCATAATCAAAGCAGTCTGGGTGCTGAACGAGAAGCGAGTACAGACACACACACACACACATACATACAACAAGCTATAATTTAGTGCTACGCCAAATAAACCCCTGATTGAAACACAGGGGGAGGAAGTAAAATAAGGATAAATGATTGAAAGACTACATTAAAATGTGTGCCCCAAAAGCCAAACGAATGTGGTGTGTGTGGGTGTGTGTGTGTGTTAGTGTGTATTAAGTGTATGGCCCCATGTGTTTCAAGGGAATATAGGCTGTTGTTTCACACACACACACACACACACACACTCTATCTTACTATCCTTGTGAGGACCTCCCATGGACACAATGATTAATGAAGCTAATTAATGCTATACCTGCACCTAAACCTAACCCTAACCTTAGTAACCCTAAGCTCAGTAATGAAAATGAAACCTTTTGGCTCTTTTATTTTTTTCTTTAAAAAAACAAACAAACACTTTCCTTATGGGGACTATGCAAATTGTCCCCACAAGGCCAAAATTGTCAGATCTTTCTATCACTGTGAGAACATTTGGTCTCCATAATTTTATAAAAACATGGTATACACACACACACACACACACACACACACACACACACACACACACACACAGTGGTTTTATTATCTCTGTGAGAACCATCCAATAACAATGATTAATGCAGCTATAAGTAATGCTACACTTACATCTGAAACTAACCCTAAGATTAACCTCAGTAATAAAAAGGAAACTTTTTGGTAACTGTTTTACTTTTTCTTAGGTTTGTATAGAAAACCCTTAAAAACCAGCCACCCAAAATTGTCCTCAAAAGGATAATAAAATCTCACATTTGGTCCTCACAAGGGAACCCATACAACCCCCCCAAAACACAAACACTTTTTAGATTTATAGAACACATTTAGATAGTGATTCATGCATGATAACATTATAATTTCTTTGTTATAGTGCAATTGTGCTATACATAATGATACAAAAATCACACATTTTAATTTAATTTAATAAAGTAAATTATGTAAAATGTTAGACATTAACCTAAACTTTAAATAAAAACATTGAATATAGATATTAAATTTAAATCTAAATGTTAAATGTAAATGTTGTAACTCTAAATGTTACTTAATCTTAATGTAATCTTAATATTAAATCTAAATATAAATGTAAATAAAAATCTAATATAAACCTATGTTTAACCTGTTATTAAGCCTATGTTTAATGTCCTGGATCAGAATGCAGTTGCAGCATAGCTATAATGCTGGCAAAGATTTTTAGGTTTTATATTTAACATCTACACTATTTGGCCAAAAATATATGGACACCTGAACAATTATATCAATATGTTTTTTAACATCCCTTTTCCAGATTTAGTTACCCCTTCACTATTAAAATAACCTTCATCTTCTGTGAAGGTTTTTCACTAGCTTTTGGAATGGAGCTGGGATTTGCCCATTCAGCCACAACATTAGGGATGTTGCGGCCTGATGTTGGGAGAGGTCTGGCACGTAGTCGGTGTACCAAATCATTGCAAAGGAATTCATTGGGGTTGAGGTCAGGGTTCTGCGCAGTCCACTTGAGTTCTTCTACATCAGCCTTGGCAAACCATGTCTTTATGTACTTTGCTTTGTGTACAGGGACATTGTCATTCTGGAAAATGTTTGGGCCTTTAGTTCCACTGAAGGGAAATCTTCTATACAATTCTCTGTTTCCAACTTTGTGGCAACAATTTGTGGAAGGCCCACATCTGACTGTAATGGTCAGGTGTCGACATACTTTTAGCCATATAGGGCATATTCACATTTAACTTTTAGTTTATATTTACAATTTGCTTTTAATAATTATAATCAAAATTTAGGACAATATTTAACATTTACATGCATTCAATACTCAAAACTTTTATTTTACATGAGTTGTGATTTCAAAATGGTCTCAAATGCTTAAAAAAAAGGCAGATACAAAGAGTATTAATTTAGTATTAAAATATTAAACTTTTTACATTTGGCCCTCTATAGTGAAAAATGTTTACGATTAGAAGTAGTAACTTATTAGCAATTTATTTGTATTTATTAGCCTATTAGTTAGGAAGTATGACTGTGTCTGTTCTGAAGGTGTTCTAGTTCACTAGACTCAGTATGGAAGAAAGCCTTGTGGCTTCAGCCATTTGATGTGGCATTAAGCTCTGCAACTGCAGTCACCTCAAAAAAGGAGTGCTATACTGAATACAAACACACCAAACCACTTCACATATGAATATAAATCTTTTGATGCATGAGAGGTTTTTTTTTATGATGATGATGGTGATGATGATGATGATTATTATTATTAATAATTTATTTCTATTGTTGTACTAATCAATGCTGTTCAGTGCTAATCATTCAAAAGTGAATGCTGGCATTTACAGCCTATATCATTGTTTTTGCAATCTCTTCCTAGTACTTTAAAATTTAATATTATACAGAAAGTCATAGGGACAAACTTATTAAAGTTGTTATTATTAACATGACAAGATGTAACCAGAGAATTTCTAAATAGAAGAGACCTTCCATTTTCAGAACTTCTGGTTGCCCATGAAACTGCTAATGGGCAAAATGCTAGCATTGTGTGGGCAAAATCGCCTTGCCTGTAAGAAAAACGAAAGTACATTAGTATTTTTTTATTTCAATTCTGATATATAATCGATACTATATTTGCAAAAACTAAAATTAAAATATGAGCATTATTTTAATTATAATTATTTTAGCCATTTCGTTTCATTCAATCCCATGCATTTGGACTATTTCACAGGCGCCCTCTAGGTGAATTGCAGCCGGTTTCGGTACAATGGCATTAATAGAAAATGATCAGGCTCTCCTTAGACGGGCCCTGATGTAGCTTTGGGGGATTTGGGGTTTTGAAGCCTCCTCTTTGGCAGAAAAATGCTATAACGCTATAAGTTGAGGAAAAACATTTTGTGACATGGGTTGTGCCCGGCGCTTCTCCATCAGGTGGATTAATCTAAGGTTTGTGAGTTGCAAGTCTATTAAATTCTGTGTCTCAAACAACATATTGTTAAGCTCTAAGTAGTATGTCTAAGTAGTAATGACACCATTGGTGTCCTGACTTAATGTTTAGTATGGGAGTATACAGCCCAAGTATTTGAGACCTAGAAGATATAATTATCTGCAGCAGTTATCATAATCCTCATCCATATAGCATGTCCTCCTGAATCCTAGATTCATGTTTTGGTTGAAGCCTCCTCTCCAAAATCCTGGGGTAGGTTTTTCCTAGCAGTCTGATGGGTGTGATTCCCCTGTAATTGGAACACAACCTTGCCCTGTTTTAAGATCTTTTTTCCCCCCAAATACAGGACTACCATCACAAAACTCCCAACAGTGCTGAGATATTGAAGGCACTAGATAAGTTAAGGCTGTGTGGAGTTTTGTGGAGATCTGGGACCTTGCCTTTGTATTGGCAAACTTGCCAATACAATAGTGATACTGCTGCTAAACTTTGGAAAATTTGATCTCAAATAAAATTCATTACGAATTTTAACAAAATGTGTTATGGTGGAGTGACTTTGGTTGATTTCATGAAGCTGTAAGAAAACTTAAACTTTCATAAATTTTCATATGAAATGAGTCGTGCTGATTCTTACAACTTAAAACTATGTCTGCTTTAAAACATTTCCTAAAGACTTATGGAACATCTAATGCAAAATATTACAGGTAAAGGCAAGGAGTGGCCATTTTCTCTCAATTTAATTAACAGTCAATGGCAGACGCTTTCTGACAGCCACTTCTGATTTTTTTTCTTATACTGATTATAGCTTACATTTTATTTGTTACAGAAATTTCTTTTAAAAAAGATTTTATTTCATGGCAAGGTTTTGCTTCTTTAATCCATTGCTTCTTTTTTCCAAATCTTTCTTAAGGAGCCTCAAAGAACTTTTTTCAACTTTTTTTTAAGCAAAAAAGAATGTCATTTGAGCTTATTACTATCGTCTCCAAGTAATGTTTAGGTGCTGGGCATAGCCGTGTGTGTGTGTGTGTGTGTGTGTGTGTGTGTGTGTATGTGTGTGTGTGTGTGTGTGTTCTACCCCAAAACGTATATGCTGTCAAGTCATGGTTTTAAAAAGTCTGTTAAAGCAGGTGTGGGGGAATAAAGAGGGTGTGGTTTTTTGTGGACTGAAAGTGGGTGTATTCAGACCTGAATTCAGCACTAAATTCATACTGCCTAACCTTCCGTGGAAAATCACACCGTGCTAAAGTGGCTAAAAGTACACATAATGAGGGGCATCTGTAGTCTACCGAGAGCTCCTAAAAGACCCTTTTCTTGTACTGTGAATATTTGCAGTAGAGAAATAAAGCCCCCAATTCTTTTCTGTGGGAATATTTGCTTTTGTGGGAAGCAAATTTCCGGCAATTTTTTTTTTTTTACGTAAATGCAGTTCTATGCTCACACAGGGTAGCACTTTCTAGAAAACACTGCACTGGCCAGAGGACTCATAACCACATTCAAAACATAAGCAATTAATTGTATGACTGTCAATTACATAGCAGACAGTCTTGCAATGCTGATTAGTCGTTTATATTCCAAAACATTTTTGCTTATATGCAAACACATACAGTTGAATTTTTAGCTAGCTTTTTAGCAACACCAGTAACACCATTTTGGCTACAAATGAATGCTGATGTGCTACATTTAAGATGTAGTTAATGTATTCTGACTCATTGCAGTCAGTGACCAAGAAATTCCCATTACCCTGTTCATTATACTAATATCTCTGCTGTTTATTTGTAATGGTAAATCAGACAATGCTTAAGTCAGTGTTTAAATAATAGTTATCATGACTATAAAGTCTAAATGTAACTAACAAATTTAAGTCCATAATTGCTGATTGTGCTGAACATGTTTAGAAGCTACATCCTATTAAATAGTATGTCAAATATACTTCTCCACCACATGAATGGTGAACGGTATGGAGTCCTCAGTTGAAGTCCTCAAGTTATCATGGCAATAATACAACCCGAATTCCAGAAAAGTTGGTACATTCTTTAAAGTTAAATAAAATTGAAACTAAAAGACTTTCAAATCACATTAGCCAATATTTTATTCACAACAGAACATAGATAACATGACAAATAACATGAAACTGTACACCTTTTTCCACTAAATGAGCTCATTTCAAATTTGATGCTTGCTACAGGTCTGAAAAAAGTTGGGGCCGGGGGCAACAAATGTCTGAAAAAGCAAGAAAGTTTAAAAAGATTAAACTAATTAAGTTAATTAATATCAGGTCTGTAACATGATTAGCTATAAAAGGGATGTCTTAGAGAGGCAGAGTCTCTCAGAAGTAAAGATGGGCAGAGGGACTTTTAGTTTTCATTTTATTCAAATTTAAAGAACGTCCCAACTTTTCTGGAATTCGGGTTGTAAGCCTAAGCCATTATAGCAAAGCTGTTTGTATCAACAAAAGACCAAAGCCATCATCACAGTTTTTAAGTATTTTCTTTTCTTCTTTTTCTTTGGGCTGTTCATATGGGGCCATCCTCAGCAAGAGCAAATAGTTTCCAAGTGCTGACAACTCCAACCAGAAGAAGAAACAGGACATCAGGCAGGTCCAGAGAGCAGAAGGGGTCAGGATCATTGATATCTCAGGTGTATCATGTGTAGCGCAATGGAGAGGGAGAGAGCGAGAGTGAGAGAGAGAGAAACACAAATTGTTAAGTAAGCTCATTGTCACGTAATGGTTAAGAACAGTATATATTATATTGTGAGCACAAGCAGGGACTCCAGCAAGGCTAGCTATGACAGCATAAGTAAAAGGGAGAGCCAAAAGGTAATATAGACACGAGGGCCCCTGGACATAAAGCGGCCAGCCACTCCACTGTCAACAAACCTGAGCGAATGCTTTAGAGTGGGGGGCAACAGCATCCAAAACATTCTATGCCCAAGAACCTTCCAGATCTAATAAAAAGCTATAAACAAAAGGCTTGACTAAACAAATATGTTTTAAAGTAGTACAGATGTAAACTGTTTGTAGATACATATATGTTCTGTAGTGTGATTAGCTTGTGCACAGTTCTACAATTCATGCATGCGACAGTCTGGGAAAACGTGTCAGATGTCACTTTTACTGAAGTCTGGAACACAGCCAAAAATGATAAGAAATGAGTTCTGGTAATTTGGCCAAGACTGTATGTTGACATCTCTACTGTAGGAAAGCATAAATGCATTTTACCAAATCAATGTGACAATGTATTTATTTAGGCTACTTGCCTTGGCTTTCTGCCTGCAAAATTGAAGCTTGAGTAAGAATCCAGTTTTACAAATGCTGCAGCAAACCAACGTGGCTGCTCACAGCATCAACTGAAAACAATATAGCACTTCTTTACTTTTAAATGAGTTATTCTGTATATACTAGTATTGCTTTAGGTCAATCCACATACAGATTCAATTGTCAAATCTATTACACTGATTACATAGTTCACTCATCACTCATCAAGGTTAGCTGGTTATATTATTGCTAACAAAAAATGAACACAGAGACGTCCATGTTTTTTCCCATGTTTGTCACTCAAATACGTACTTCCAAAATGTATAGTATTCCATATAGGTATGTATAAATTCCAAAATGTGTAAAAATTTATAGGTAGGTGGAGTGTATTACAGTGGAGTTGCAATGGAACTTTTCTGATTGATATACATGAAAAAAGAAACATATTTCAGTTCAGGAAAATCTGTAGTTTTCAGAATAATATAGTATTATAAAAAGTATTTGGCTCTGATTTCTTCTATTTTTGCATATTTTTCACACTTAACTGTTTAAAAACTTTAAAAAAAATCAATCCAATAAAAACAAACTGAATAAACAGAAAATACAGTTTTTAAATTATCATTTCATTTATTGAAGGAAAAGTTATTCATAACCAGTTGACCCTGTGTGAAAAAAAAATTGCCTCCTTACTTACTCAATCAATCATTTAACCAAACTGCACTGGTAATTGGATTCAGTGAGACTAGGTCCACCTAGGATTGATGACTTCCAGTCATATTGATTCTGAACATCATTGAACTGAGTTGAACATCCAGCAATATGATGTAGGCTAAAAGGTCTCAATAAGCATCACACTATACCACGATCAAAATAAAACCCAGTAAATATGAGCAAGGCAGATGAGATGAGAAAATATATTGAAACACATCAATATGGAAAGGGTTCCAAAGCCATTTCCAAGGTCTGGGATGCCAAAGAACCCATAACATCCCGCCAAAACAATTCTATGCCAGACTGCTATTTAGTACTTGCCTGAATTTCAAATGTTTGCTTTAATTGACATGTTATTTTCCCGTTTGTCTGATATAAAAAGCACATAGACCATAGCTTCACAGCAAAACCTTACAGTTTGCCCTGTCGTTCGTGTAAGTTCTGAGCTACTGATTTTGTAATGTTTGCCTGTGTATAACTGTTTTGTCTTGTCCTTTCTCTGTTTTAGCTGACTTCTGGATTATTGACCCTGTCTAGCTTTTTGACCATGATTTTGGAAAGTGTTTAGGATTGTTCTCTGTTCAGGATTATTTAGTTTTTGAGCTGGAATGTTTTTACCTTGAAAAAATCTGGAAAAAAGGACAGATTACCCAGGCCTAGTATTGATTACAGAGTTTTGAATACAGTCATAAAACAGTATCACTACCCCCTTCGACTGGTCCCATCAGCGATAGAACAGGTAAAGGGTGTGCCTATTATCTCATCCTTATCAGAAAGGGAGAAGAATTGAAGAAAGCATATTACCAATAAGCATTACCAATACAAATAATTGCTAATGTCATATGGACTCCATATGCTCCACCGATCTTACATGCCTTAGAGAGTTCTTCACCTGCCGTGACATTATTTACATCGATGGTATTTTAATCTACTCAAAATCTGAACTAAAACATATCTGATAGGTACTTGTCTGTGTACTGGGAAATCATGGAGAAGGTCCAGAGTTTCCAGCAGGAAGAATCATCACTGCCAATATGTCCCCCAGAGAAGGTATATGTACCTTCTCTCCACAGAGTACACACTCTCCACAGCTCTGGACACCCAGGAATACCCAAAGAACCGAAAGGTTGGTGGAAAACTAATTTTGGTGAAAAACATTAAAACCTATATCAAACTGTGATCAGTGTGTGCACAGTCCTGGACTTCCTGTCAGCAACCCATTGGACGCCTAAGGCCCCCCGATACCTCAAGGACCCTAGTCACACATCACACTTGACTTCATCACTGGCATCCTGAACTTCCAAGATAACAATCATACTCTCTATCATTGACCACTTCTCCAAAATGTGCCATCTTATCCCCCTTTTCCAGCTCCCTACAGCCATGGAAACCACTGAAGTAATTTTCAAGGAGGTCTTCAAATTATATAGCCTCCCAGAGGACATTGTCTCAGATAGGAGTTTTCAGTTAACCTGGCATGAATTCTACAAATGCCTGCTTCTTAACATTAGTCTGTCTTCAGGTTATCACCTACAGTCTAATGGCCGGACAGAGAGACTGAATCAGGAGATTTGGAGGTTTCTTCAGATTTACTGTCCCAAAACCAACAGGAATGTAGCAGGTTCCCCCGGCCAATTATACCCAGAATTTCTTGACTCCCTCCTCTACTGGCCTCACACCCTTCCAGTGCATCCTGGGCTATCAACTGCCCCTTTTCCCATTGTGTGGGGAACTACTGAACATCCCTGCCATCGATTACCGAATATAGAGGAGCAAGGAGACTTGGATGGTGCCAATGTAAGAATCTAGAGGGCTGCCCAGTGCAGAAGCATCTGGCCAATCGAAGTCATTGCCCACCTCCACCTATACATCTTAGTCCTTGTTTCATTGGACCCTTTAAAATTCTCAACCAAGTGAATCCATTTTCATTCACCCTAAATGCCAGCACAAAACAAAAGTGCACCTACATTTTATGTATCGTTACTACCATGTCTGTCTACGCCATTTCACCTTCTGTAACGTCTAGTCATATTGCCAGAGTATGCGATCCCCCATGTTTTAAAAGTCTCCTTCAGTTGTCATGTTAATTTCCTGTTTGTCTGACATATAATACACATGGACCATAGCTTCCTCAAAAAGCCTTACAGTTTGCCTCATCTTTGTGTAAGTTCTGTGCCATTAATTGTGTAAAGTTTGCCTCTTTCTGACCCTGTGTGGTCTTGTCCTATCTCTGCCTTTAGCAGACCCTTTTGGTTTTTATGCTGTATCTGACTTTGGCATTTCTGACCAGCCTGAACCTTTTGGCCATGATGTTGGATAGTGTTTAGGATTGTTCTCTGTGTGTGATTACTTGTTTGTTTGACTTGGAACGTTTTCAGCTTGATTTCTTATTTAGGCTATTTATTTATTTTTAATTGTATAGTCTCACTGAAACGTGTAGGAGTTCCTTCAAAAAGATAATAATAATAATAATAATTTTAGAGAATATTCACTGAAAAAAATATGTATAAAGAGGCGGCCTGTAGCGGAATGAAACCCGACACCATCCCGCGAGCGCTTCTCCGCACGGTTAGCCTTTTTAATGGAGAGGTGTGTGTGTGTGTGTGTGTGTGTGTGTGTGTGTGTGTGTGTGTGTGTGTGTGTGT
>JAQQZX010000011.1:15180518-15197221 GCA_030068355.1 Notoglanidium maculatum
ATTTATGCTTCAAAAATTAAGCTGGCGTATTGTGGTTCCTATTGGGGTCTTGTTTGTTCAGTTTTTTTCCGGGGTTCACACGTCTCCACTCATGTATATGAAGCTGAATTTGTGAATCAGTGCCCTCTACTGGCCACACACACACACACACACACACACACACACACACACACACACACACACACACACACTCACACACACACATACAGTTGCTAGGGTGGTAAGACATTCAATTAGTGTGTGAGTCACATTACATTTCAGTTCATGATGTGTCTACACACTTCCTTAGACAGACAGACAGACAGACAGACAGACACACACACACACACACAGTCTGTTTGTGGTTAGTTAGTATGTGTGAGGTCAAAGAGTGGACTGAGGAGTTCTGTGGTCTGATGTTTTACTTCCTGTTACAGGTATGCCACTCCTCAGGGAGTCTAGGAGTGTGTATTTGAGCGTTTGTTCACCCCCCCTCCACACACACACACACACACACACACACACACACAGTTACTGGAAGCAAATAATGTATAAAACAGCTGTCAGAAAAACACACACACTCAACATGGTAGGGGTTTTGGAATCTATAACTTGTGGTGTTTGTGTGCATTCAATGGTTCCACATAAACACTTCAGTCTTGTGGTTTTAACTAGTGCAGAAGTAAAACATTTCAGACAGCTCTGAGTTCACAAATTGTGTAACAATGTTCATTTTTCTTAATATAATGAAACTCATAGATACTGAGTCTATGCTATGAGTAGTCAATGCTAACGTCTTTTTTTTTTAGTAATTTACTTACATGTTTAAAAGAAATCTTGATTGCTTTATCTGGCTTTACATTGTTTGTCGACCTAATGGCTACATGCTAAGTTGTTAGCCCCAGCAGATAGATGATGTCATCCATATTTACCAGGTGGCTGGCAACATGACTTTAGCAATCAACAGCAGAAATTCATGCAAATAGAATGGTGTATAGAAAAAAAAATTCTGTTTAAAACTTTGTTTCTATATGTTTAATGAGGAAATAATTATAGAATGATAAAGAACGATTCAGTCACACTAGATAGCTAGTAAGATTTACCAAACAGCAGCAACTGTGTTGTGATCAAAGTTAGCAGAGATGCCCAGTAATTGCCTGAAAGCTCTACGCTTGATACATATTTTTTAAAGGTTTGGAAAAAACCTTTCATTAACCTGGTGTAAGCACTTAAAAAAAACTAATCATCTTGTGGCTACTTACTGCATGGTAAGATTTAAAAAAAATTGCTCATGGTTAGGGAAGAATGTCGGCTGTTAACATAGACATTCAACAGCTTACACATTCTCTCTCTCTTACACACACACACACACACACATTTTTGTTCACATGTTCTTTGTTCTACTTTGGTGCAGTGTTTTAAATTAGTCTAAAACAAGGTTGTGTTAATAATTTATGTCTCTACGCATATTTCTATCCATTTGTTTAGGAGAGCTCTACTTCTGTGTACTCTTCTGTGTTGCACTTGTTCTTCAGGACTCACACAAGCACTGTCTGAAGGTAGGTTTTTAGAATTATTTATTTATTTATCTATTTATTCTTAACATTTTGCTCAGTTGCCTGATGCACCAAAGGTGCGCAAGGTCCAACAGTGGCAGCTTGGCACCTTCATTACTTAGCCACCACGAACTACATACCAGTAGTTACACTGTATATATGACTGTGTGTGTGTGTGTGTGGTCATGGAATATGTATTTAAAAGCCCTCAGTTATAATGGTTTAATAGAGTTTAATGTGGTTAGTCAGTTTGTCTGTACATGTTCAGTACAGTTATTTATATGTTGCGATTATACTGTACACACACGCACACACACACACACACACACACACACACACACACACACACACACACACAAGCATACCAGTCTTCCTTATTTCAGCACTTTTTCCTTTCTTTTCCCAAGGTCCCACTTATTGCAGTCTTTCCATCATGCCCTGTAACTTTATAGATGTGAGAAAGTGTTTTCTTTGTGTGTGTGTGTGTTATAAGGGGTGATGTCTAAGGAAAAAACAATGAATTATAAATGTTTAACAGAGTCTAATGTAGTTTGGCCATACATGTTCAATTTGGGAACTTGCACATTAAATTTAAAATTCTTTGGATTATAATACACACACAAACACCCACACAAACACCCACACTCACACACATCACTATATTTGTAAGGCTTTCCAATTAACATAAATATTATTCTAACAAAATTATGTTATTCCCTCAACTAACTCTTGGCTCTTTAAGTTTTTTTAAAAGATATGTATAAAAAATCATCTGGTTTTATGAGGACCAGCCAGATGTCCCCACAAGGTCAAAATTGCCACATTCCTATCGTCATTGGAGCATTTGATTAGTGATAAAAACTTGCAGTCCACCAACACACGCACACACACACACACACACACACACACACGCACACACACACACACCTCTATCTTACTATCCTTGTGAGGACCTTGCATTGACATAATTATTAATTCAGCTAATTATTAATGCTATACCTGCACCTAAACCTAACCCTAACCTCAGTAATGAAAAAGAAACTTTTTAGCTCTTATATTTCATATTTTTGTTAATAAAAATCATTTCCTTGTGAGTACCATCCAAATATTCCTCACAAGACTAAAATTGACAGATCTTACTATTTTAGTGAGAACATTTGATTCTCAAGGGAACAAAAACACCCAACAGACACACACACACACACACACACACACATACACAGGAATAAACATTTCCTAAGGTCTATGAAGTTACAGATCATAATGGAAAGACTGCAGTAAGTAAAGTAAGGTCTTTGGGAACAGAGAAGAAAAATTGTTGTGTGTTGCCATGGTGTTGAATCTTGGTGTCCCAGGTGGTATCCGGTGTAACCTTGTGAGGACATTTGGCTGGGCCCCATGAGGACCACTGGTTTTGTTTCTTTGCTGGGTTGGTTGGTTTTCAGTGTATTAAGAAAACAACTAAAAGATTTCCTTTTGGTTATTGAGATTAAGGTTAGTATTAGGCTAGGGTGTAGACGTAGCATTTATTAGCTGCATTAACAATTAGGTCAATGGACCAATGGACGATACTCACAAGAATTGTAAGACAAATGTATGTGTGTGTGTGTGTGTGTAGTTGCTACATATTGAGGCCCAAAATATGTATTTAACCAAAAGAGTTAGTGCATTTTGGGGAAGTGAGGACATTTTGGCTGGTCCTCACTTCTTCAAAGGGCTGTTCCAGGGTTAAGACTTGGTTTTAGGGTTGAGATTAGAATTAGGTTTAAGTTAGGGTTATTGAATTTTTTTAAGTGTCCCCACAAAGACATAAGTACAAGTATGTGTGTGTGTGTTCCAGCAAACATGACATGAGCAGTCAGACTGCATGCATACACACACAAACTTAGACAAGATGCAACATCTGGCAAAATGCTTCACATTAGGGGCTTTTGTTACTTTAGGGGCAGACCCACACACCGTCTCATATAGTGTAGTTGTGTGGTTTTAAAGCAGGCCAGATCTTGAAAGAATGTATATGTCTGTGTTTCTGTGGTAAAGACAGCGCTGTTTCTACTAATTTCAGAAATTGCACACATACACATACATTCCAGCTGTGGCCCGTTAAGTTTCTCCATACAGCCTGTTTCCTGGCATTGTATAGCATAGTGATACACTCACATTCAGACATACTCTTTACTCAAGCTGAATCATTCAACATTCTGTCTTAAATCATGTAATCCCAGAAGATTATAGACCCCTCCACATGAGCGTGCATGCACACACACACACACAGGCCTAATGCTGTACACCGTTCACACATTTATATGATTATGATGTAATGCAGAGCTCTGGATCTCACTAACAGTCGCTTCAACAATGGCAATACTGTAAGAGGAGAGAAAGACAATGAGAGTCAAAGGTGAGGAGAGGGAAAAAAGAGAGCAGTTCAGGACAGTAGAGGACCAAGTGGAGAGTGATCATAAATATCAGGAGTATTGCATAAGAGCAATTTAGCAGAAATGCACAGAATATTTTTTCATTGGAAAAACAAGTATTTTAGGCATGTTAGATATAGTGATTTCATTGGGTAATAAAGTTAGCCAATATTAAGATTTCACAACATTACCTGTATTTTTTAAGTTTTGATAGTTAATACAGAAATATAGAAGACGCAAATTGTTTGTTTTTATTACAGGGCATTATGGTTTCAGATTGTCTGCCTGTCCTCAGTCCATCTGTGGCTGTCTGTCTGAGATTCTCTTTTGTGTAATATCTCAAGAACAAGTGATGTTTATTGGATTAGTATGGAATTATCATTTTAACCAGAGAATGAAGTTATTAGATTTTGGAATCGATCCAGAAAGCATCAATGTCACAGCAAAGGCAAATGTCTGAAACAGTTATTGCAGACAAACAGTAGTTTTAAATATTTCAATAGTTTGCTTCCTGTTAGAAGTACATTTTAAGGGTATTTCATGGATACAAATTAGTAACAAGAAGGAATAGACTTGTTGGCAGTGGCTGCATCCCCATCAATGCTGTCACATTCTACTTGTTATAGAACCAGTGAATTGTATGAAGTATTGTGTACTGTACTACTTACAGTGACTACTTAAAGTGAAAATGAACCTTAAGGACCATAAAGTGTTTTGATACTGTTAATATTGTGGTTTTTTTAATTAATGTATTATTTTTATAAGAACTCCAGGGTCCTATGTTTTCTCACACAGATTTTCAATGTGCATTAGGTCAAGGGACTGAGAGCCATGTCATAAGTTTACTTCCATGGTCATTGAACCACTTTTTGGATTTGGTTATGTTTTTGAATTACTGTGCTGCTAGAGGATCCAACCACAATCCAGTTGTAGCTTCTTGGCTGAGGCAGTCAGGTTTTCAGTTAAAATCCAATGGTACATCATGGAGTCCTCAGAGCCATGTCTTTTAACAGGGTTCTGAGGGCCTTTGAAGGAAAAACAACCCAACAGCACCATAAATCCTCCACTATACTTAACAGTGGTGTTGGCTTCTTTTTTGTGTAACCATCCTTTTTTTTTTTTTTACACCTAATCCACCTTATGTATTGGTTGTCAGAAAGCTCTATTTTTGTTTCATTAGACCACAGAACCCAGATCCAGTAACATACCCCCTTACACTTACATTCGTAATTAGATTTAGCAAAAGATACTCTGGCATACCTTCCAAATAGATTTTTTGCCATGGAGGTAGATTTGGAGACTTGGTGACCCCAGAAATCTTCTGCAAATCTCAAACCATGATCCATGGAGATATTTTTCTCTACACTGTGCCTTGGCAAAATAAAATTCATCCTTTTTTAGGCAGGTTTGTAACAGTTCTAGCTGTCACACTGATTACCTACAATGGATATTGGCATGTTCAGACATGTAGCTAATTTAATAGACATTGTCTTATTTATGAAGGTCAACACACCTTTGTCTGCTTTCATTAATGTAATCTCTACTCATTTCGATGAATTTCAAAAGAATTTAACTTCTGTGCCACCTCATATTTATTCACTACAGAAACAGGATGTCACTCTTATGAAAACAGTAAAATATAAATGGTAATGTGCTTCAGTTGCATGTTATTCATTAGTATTCCCAAGGGTGGCAAAAAGAAACACGTGGGTTTGTTAAAAAATATTTTCATAAGGTTGTAATTTTCTCCAAATGATTTCTGTCATATTTTTAGTGTGAAATTAAATTAATTAACCACATTAGACATAAGATATTCAATCATAATCCCATCTTTATTTAGAGTGCCAATAATTCTGAAGCCTGTTATGTTCATATGTGTACAGTTGTGCATAAACGTGCCTCTGTTTGAATGGGAATATCTGTGTGTGCATTTGTGTTATTGAATGTTTGTGTGTATTAATGAGCGTGTATGTAAATCTGTGTTGCAGATGTGGATGTCTTGCAGCGGTTGGCTCTTCGCCTTGAGCAGGGTTCTCGCTCTGTCCCATTTGGTGTCATCCCACTCCGCTCCAGCTTCATCCTCACAGCACGAGCGCGTGTCACTGCTGCCACACGCTCCATATTCCCACAGCCTTTCACCTGGAACACCACACTTGTGCTAAGTATTCGCTCACATCGTGCCAACTCCGCCTACCTTTTTTCTGTTTTTTCTGGCTCACGCCTCCAGCTAGGCTTGCAGGTGTCTCCGGATGATCTTACACTCCATGCTGGGCCTGGCAACTCGGTTCGCTTTCCATATCGCCTTCATGATGGCCGCTGGCACCATCTGGCCATTGTGCTTGCTGGCCAGACAGCCACCTTGCTGCCAGCTTGTGACAATGGCAGTAGTGGAACAACCCAAGAGTTTCCACTACCCCCACCACTTCACCTGGACCCCCGCAGCACCTTCCGACTGGGCGGAAGCAGTGCCCTCCTACATGGCATTGAACCCTTTGAGGGTGCAGTGTGTCAGTTTGATGTTATACCCACAGGACAGATTAACTATTGCAAGGCCATTCGCAAGCATTGCAGAGAAAATGACACTTACCGGCCAGCACCACCCTCTCCCCTTTTGCCTTTACCCTCCACAATGATGCAGTCATCCACATCTAATTATACCCTTGCAGTAATGCCCACTCGAATTCCCTGGACACTCCTGAATGGCTCCATCACACCTCTAGTCAGAGCCAACTATGATTCTGCAGGATCTCGAGCCTCAGCAACTCCTCAAATGCCTCTAACTCAGATAGGACTCAAACCATTCCGTGGAAACTTCAACACTGCCACACCTGCACCCACTTCCAGGGCACCCAAAGTGCAGCCCCAAAAAAGCCCTAAACCCACAGCCTCCAAGCCTATGTTAGGAAAATCCATTACTGCCACCAAACTGACAGGGTTCAGACACACTACAGCAAAAGCTCAAGCTAAAACTGTCACTTCAAAACCATTAAACACATTTGCAAGTTCAAAACCTACTGTTTCAAATCCCATTAATGTTTCAAAACCCAACGGCACAAAACACACAAACATATCAAAAGCCTTCAGCTCAAAACCCACCAGTGCATCAAAACTTAACAGCTCAAAACCCACTAGTGTGTCAAAACCTTCTAACTCAAAAACCAATAGTGTATCAAAACCTGTTGGCATAAAACCCATAATCATTTCAAAACCCACCAATTTAAAACATATAGCCTCCAAACCAGCACTAGTGAAGCCCTCTAAACCCACAAATACAAAAGCTGTAGTAATCAAACCCACAATCCCGAAAGGGTCTCTTCCCAAAACTTTTCCTTCTAAACCTCCATCACAAATAACCAGAACAAAAATAGCAAATATCTTAAACTCTCCAATGCCCCCTACTGTCAGTTCCACTAAGCACCAATTAAGCTTATCAATATCATTATCGAACAAGGTTCCATCTACTCCCAAGAAACTAAGCCCTATGACAACTACAAAGGTCCCAACCAGCGCCAAACAGACACCCAGACACATGACTCCCACGCCCAGGACCACAGCTGTCATACCTGTTGTTTCAAAGATGCCTCTGAACACTCCAGTAAAACCTACCAAAAGCTCTGTGGTACTTGTTACAACGTTGGCCCCAGAGGCAGGTACAGTTCTGCCTGCTGATGGACTTCAGGGCTGGGATATGGATCTAGGACTGTTTGATTCTCTGATTGGACCACCAGGGCAAAAAGGAGAACTTGGGCCTGTGGTAAGACCCCAGATAAGTTTGAAATGCAATATCATATTATGATAAATGCCGGAAATTGTGTACAATTCCTGCAACAGTGCAATTTTTATATCACAAATGAAATGAAAAAAAAGAAGAAAAAAAAAAACAACTGCTTGAAGATAGATTATCAAGTCTGTCCACCATGTTTTTCAAACTTTCATATCTGAATAATGGGCCTGCTTTTGTAAAGGAGGATAAATGGAGTGGTAGTGTTGGGGCAGAAATCAGCATTACTCCTGCATGCAAATGTTGCCCATAAATACCATTGAATTATGCAGTCTTGTCCCAAATGGAATGCAAGTCAACTGGAAGTATTTTAAGGAAAAGACTATTTACACAAACATCCGTACATATGCATCCATCTATGTATGCCTATCCTAAAGTCCCTAAATCATTATCAGTATAATTTTTAATTAAACTTTCAAAGCAATACAATTTTGAAGCTGGGTAAAGTTACAGGTTTTCCACATAAATCACAGGTTTTCTAAAGACTGTGATATCCCATACTTCCTGTGGTATAGTCACACACAAACACAGATTCTTTTACATTTATAAACAAACTAGAAGGCCCCAAAGCTGCCGCATTCCTGTAACACCAAAAAATATGGACAACTAGATGTTTCACAAAATGACAGACTAGGCAACATGTGTGTCACTACAATTATAGAGGTAAAATTCAAGAGAGGCAACATTACCTGTTCTTTGCAGAGAGTCTGTGTGCATTTGTGTGACTCCTCTGTTATTACCAGTTTATAAGCTGAAGTGCACCATTTTCCACCTTAATCACACACACTATAATACAAACCCTGCAGGCACACCTCGGACACCCTCTTATTTACACACACACACACACACACAAACACACACACACACACACAGTGTACACCTGCCCTATAAGAAATTACGTGTCCAAACAGAAAATGCACTTAATGGACATAAGACCATCTCATTAAACCTATTCTTTCTATACACACTACATTATCTCCCCCACCACCCCTTGAGGATTTGTGAGCATCGTGCAGACTTGGCACTTTTAGAAGTAAATGTGTGTGTGACAGAGAATGACAGTGAAAAAGCCACTGTCTCCCATCTGTAGATACATAGTTGTAATCCTTAGAGATTCTTCACATAAATACACACAACCCCCCCAACAAGAGCTTACATCAATAGAGCCCTTTCATCCATCGCCACGTGGCATTATGTGGGGGTTAGGCACACAGAGAGAGAGAGAGAATTTGGTCAGTTATGACTTTCATTTGGTTCAGAAAAAGTGATGTTTACAAATATTTTTTTTTATCCTTGTGTGAACAAAACTAAAGTTCATTATTAAGGTCAATTTACTTGGTAACAGAAAATGAAATGCAGATTTTTTTTTTTTTTTTTTTTTTACTAGAATTTGGCTGTAGTAGATGTAGGTTAAATCTATTATTTGCCACAATATTACTGAATATTATGAAGTATGTATGAGTCACACACACACAC
This sequence comes from Notoglanidium maculatum, assembly GCA_030068355.1. Classification (NCBI taxonomy): domain Eukaryota; kingdom Metazoa; phylum Chordata; class Actinopteri; order Siluriformes; family Auchenoglanididae; genus Notoglanidium; species Notoglanidium maculatum. Next base: position 15,189,728 of record JAQQZX010000011.1, read on the forward strand.
ACACACACACACACACACACACACACACACACACACACTCACACACACACACACTCACACACACGCTTTTCACCCCATTCTAAGGAAATGGAAATTCATTCTAATGACTTCCTGTGTTTCCTCCATATGTTTAGTTTATAAACATTTGGCTGTGCTTTTAGTGAGCTGTAGCTTTGAGCTTTGTAAAGATTTGTGTGTGTGTGCATGTGTTTGTGTGCATTGTGTCTGTGTGTGTATTTGGTTATCTGTATGTGGAAGTATAAAACTCTTGGCACTTCTCTTTTTTAGGGAATTCATGGACCACCAGGAAAACCAGGACCATCAGGAAAAAGGGGACCACAGGTATGTGTGTGTGTGCTTGTGTGGCAAGGACCTTCCCCCAGGTACTGTATAAATAGGAAAATGTGTTTGTGAAAAGGTGTGTGTAAAAAAGGTGTTTATAAAAGAGCATCCCATAAAATGTCACATATTTTTTATGTGCTAAGAAAGTGTTAACTACTTAATTCCAAAAAAAGGATGTAGAAGTTGGATCTGAGAGAGAGAGATAGATATCTAAACATTTAAAAAAAAAGACTGCCATTCCATAGGGTACACAGCGATGCAAGTGGTGAATGAAAACCTCCATATTGCTAGTGGTATGGAGTACTGGCAATGCCTCCACTTCTATATACACATAGAGATGTACAGTACCAGTTCAGAGACCTTCCCTTTTGTTAGCTTTGGCACCTAGGGTGATTGTAAAATGTGTTAGTCTGTCCTAGTCTGCCCTAGACAGACAGATAAACAGACAGCTCACTACATAATGTGGTTAGGAGTATCTGTTCCACAGATAGAAGCGAAACAGAGACTTTGGCACACAATTGGCCAAATCTACAGTACTATGCATTTCCACCACCGTGACAATTATGGTTGACACTGCGACACATCCAACAGACTAAGCAACGAGTGTTGTTCATAGCCTGCTGTTTCTGACTGTTGTTGATGGTACTGAAGAGTCCTCCCAGCCCCCTACTCTCCCAGATAAATGGCTCACTGTGGCACAGCAGACCAGTCTCCTTGAAATTATTAGTCTGGCCCCAGGAGTGACCCCAGAATACTGGCAGGTTTGCAAAGCGTCAGACACGCTCCTGTGATTGTGAATGCTCACTGAATGTATTTAGGTGAGTCGAAGATTTCGCACTAATCACTGGGAATTAACCGCACCATCTTGCAGAGTTCTTGCAGAATCAACTTGTAGCATCTCTTTCTCGAATTACCTTAAAAAATGTAAGTGGCAAATTGATGGATTTCCTACTGGGAGCACAAAAAATATTCCAAAAAAATTCTTAAGGGTGAGGAATGTTTCCAACCTTCATGCAAAACACACACTATGGTCCCACATTGGGATGGCCTTGGTTCTAAAAAGTTTGCATAACTTGCCATAAATATGAATGTAAGATGCAGATATAAAGTGGCTTTTGCTATAGAGACAGCAGTTTTGCTATCCATCATTCAAGCTCTATGTGGAAGTAACTGCCAGCTGGCACTTCACTGACCAGGTGTTTGTGTGCTTTGGGGAGCACCATAAAGGGCTCTGCTGTTTAAAGACAGACTGGCCCACTGGGTAAAGTAAGTGATTGCACAAGCAAACTTGAACGCAGGTCAAGAGGCACCTTCCATTAAATTTTGACTCACGCTATGCCTACCTTTGACGCATGCTAGAGGAGTGTTACTTGCAGCCGTCTGTAAAGTGGCAACATGGCGTTCACTGTCTACTTTCTCCAGATTTTAAAGACATTCTGTAGCCCATGTGCTCTGTTGTGAGTGGTGAGATATGAAAAGTATCAGAATGCTGAGTAGTTCTGATCCACAGTAGAGTACAATAATAATAAGTCACAGTATGCAATGTGTGTACTTATGTGTGCATGTGTGTGTGTGTGTGTCTACCTAAAACTGAATATTCATTATCATGTCATTAAATTATAGTAAGATATTTTGTGAGATAATTATGAGACAGAGAATAAGAGAACATCAAAGCACACCCATTTCAATCTTCGGCCACTACACACAAGCATACACACCAAAACATAACACACAGTTCAGGGTCTCACCCTTGACCTTTAGCTAAGGCACATGTGGGTGTGATGTGTTTCATTAGCAACTGTTGCTAACGTGAACTCATACACCCATGTGTCGAGACTAGGGGTCATATTAGGCTGTGTCTTCCTGTCTTGTGTATATGTGTGTGCGAGAGTGTTGGGTTGTTTCTGTGTGTATGTGTGTTGCCTATGTGCGTGTTCGTATTTGGGTGTATGTCATTAGAGTTTGAAAGTAGCCTTGGCTAATTTAAAATTTATGAACTGAGTACATACACACACACACACACACACACACACACACACACACACACACACACACACACACACATACTTTCATAGCCACACAGTTTGGCTTTTTGTCATAGTCGGTTCCACTCGCTGACCTTGACTTCAGCCTCTTGTTTGAGCACGGGAACCAGGAAGGACATGCAGGATCACTAGGTCAGAGGTCATAGGTTTCAGTGTTTTGATCTCGCTTCTGACTTGGACATAAACAGAAAATTTGTGCATGTTTGTGCTTGCACCTCTTGCCACTTTCACGCTGATGATTTGTGTTGCAGGGACCACCCGGGCCACACGGTAATCCAGGAAGACCAGGTCCCCCAGGCTTAAAGGTATGCAAGCCCATTCTCTCTCTCTCTCTCTCGCTCTCTCTCTCATTCTCTTTCTCTCTGTCCCCATCTTTTATTCTATTACCTGTTTAGCTATTCTTTTAGTCAATCCCTCTTTAACTGTTCTTCATGAGACTGAAATCCTAGATTAGCGCAGTTATAAAATTATGTTGGTCCATGTGTTTAGGAATGGATTATTTATTGGATTTTGTGGGGATTCCAAAGGGGATCAAATGTCCCTGTTTATAGTTCTGAAAATGAAACAGAATAAACTTGATAAAAATGGAGGTGCACAGCAGGGTACATGTGTTAAAAGGCGGGATGTAGTGCTTTATTTATATATTTTTCCTGTTTCCATTAAAAGCAATAATCCTTCTCTTGAAATAAAAAGTAAACCAAACACACAGAGTTTAAAACACTCATTATACCCCTCAATCCCCATGTCTCAGCCCCTATAGTCACTTTTTGTGACTTTTTTTTCAGGGGAAGAAGGGTGACCCTGGCCTTTCACCTGGAATAGCCCCCAAAGGAGAGAAAGTGAGTGAGGAACACCCCTACTCTGCTCTATGTTCACACTCTTTAGATATTAGTGAACTCAACCTAGCAACAATAAAATGGTGTTTGTTACAGAGTTCAATTGCAACTTCAATTATAGGTTGTGTTTTTTAAAAGAGCTTAAAGAAGAAAAAGGTCATTTTTAGGTAAGGTTCGAATGTGAAGGCTAAATCAAATTTTACTTCCCATATTATGAAACCATTTGGGCTGAAACTGTATTATTTTGTTATTTTGTTGTTATAACTGTATTAAATTGTGTAGACATATCCTTAAACCTATAGACAATGTATGCATGTATACACACAGGAACACACACATGCTTCCTGCTTTTCTTTAAGGCAAGCGCTTTATATCCATAATCATGCCATGTTTTTTTCTGAATAGCAAGCATGGCAAACAGAAAAGCTGAGCTTGCAGTTGTCTAGCTTTTTTCTTCAAACCACACAAAACTTACATTTTGTCCCTTGATGGAATTTGGACTTTGATTGCTCAGTGTGTGCTTAGTCTATTTACTTCCCTCAAATGCATTTTGTCATATAAAAACCATCTCTGTTTATTATACCCTTTATTGTATTTCATCTTCTCAATCACTACTGATGAAGTGTTATGGATATAACAAGCTTAAAACAGATTATCAGCAATGGACACTAAATCTAAAGGGTGTTTCTTATAAATCTTCAGTCTGTACTTGAAAGAACTCAGCATTTACGTCATATGTTAGTTTTTTCTTATGCCCACTGGTGGTATTGTTTTATTGACTTTTCTTTGCTACCACCAGTCAACAGCAAATAGCGTGATGCACATTGCAAAATTTGAATCTTATTTTTATTCATTCATTTATTTATTTATTTAGTTTTCTGCAGAGAAAGGTGGTTGAGGGGTTGGCTCAGCCCCTGTAGCCCATTTTTACCAGCTCTGGTATTTTTGCTGGATTTGTTTATTGGCCTAAATATCAGGCTGCCCAGGATGCCCTGGAATATAACCCATTCACTTACACCAGCTAGACTGATGCATTCCCATTTCATGTCATCCATTAATATGTAAAGATCTATTAATTGACATAAAGCTGTTCATAGAGCAGTCATATAGGGATTCCCTAATGTGGTAGAAACTCAGTCTTTAGACTGTCCTGGTGATTATAGAGACACTGACCTTCAATTTTGTGAAATGTAAAATGTAATTTTCATAGTCTCAGCAGACACAGTACCAGTATAACGTTTGGACACATCTACTCATTCATGGGTTTTTCTTTATTTTGACTACTTTTTACATTGTAGAACAATACTAAAGAGATAAATACTATAAAAATAACACATATACTGTCATATGGACATTCCATCATTACTTTCAGACATGAAGTGTATTTTAAGTAATAAAAATAAAATAAAGAAAAACCATTAAATTAGAATGTAGGTCCAAACTTGACTAAAAATTTAAATATTACACTTGTCTGGACAAATCCCCATGTGTCATGATGTCGTGGTTGTTCGGAACACATGCGGAGGAGAGGTGAAGACGGTGTAGTGAAACTCATTGTAGAGTTTATTTATACACTATATACACAATATACACTATATACACAAGGGGAGCAGAGGTTCAAGCGATCAACAAACAGTACATCCAAGATAATCCAAAAACGGAGGTCAAAAGGCAAAAACAGAGTCAAAACACAGCAATCAAAACACGGCAAATATAAACGCTCAGCGGGACTACACAAAGGAAAGTCTAATGCTTCTCAAGCAAGAAACGCAAATGAAGTCCTTAAAAACACGGCTCAATTACTTCATGAATGAGAGCCACTTGCTCCCCGCTGATTGGCCTACTGGCTGGGAGCAGGCGCTCATGGGAACTGCAGTCCATGTAGTTTGGGTGTTCTCTTTACAAATTCGGAAGCGCGTGCTTCCGCGACGGAGATGAAGCGCCCGCTGCGCGCGTGGCGAAATTTCACTGCGCGCTGAGCGCTGAACAAGGAGCAGGGTATGACACCATGTAATCTTGCTTCCATGTATGTTTTTATTAGGCAGAAAGGAAAACACATTTTAACAGCTCTACAACAATAAACTTTCTTAGAAACAGTCAATGAATTGAAAAAGTTTTATGAGGTTGCAGTCAAATAGTATAAGCTTGGTCATAGTGACATCAGTGACATAGTTGTTCAGCTTTGTAGTGATTCTTATAGGGTACATGATTCTACATGTGACTCATCTAACAGTCCGGTAACCTTTTGTATATTTTGTATATCGGCAAACAATTGACCTGCTCAGGTATTCAACATGTGAAAAATTACCAGTAAATGCCTGCATTTACAAACATTTCAAATCAGTAACTGAGTTTTTGCTTAAAATCATTTGGATGGAAACATTGCTTTGTTCTCACATTAATCTTTTAGGAAGTTAATTAGACAATTAGATTTGATGCTGTATGCAAACTGTGCAAGACATAGATATAGACAAAATAATCAAATCATTCTCTTAGATTTTTTCCTAGCATTTCCTATTAAAGTCATTGTTCTTAATATTTGTGTGTGTTTGTAGGGAGATCCTGGTATTATTGGTCCTGTTGGTTTACTTGGTGTAGAGGGTCAAAAGGTAGGTAGCAAAACTGCTGACAAAGGCAGTTGCTGTGCAATGCTGACCTATTTATGCTCTCTGTCTCTCTCTCTCTCTCTCTCTCTCTCTCTCTCTTTATGTCTTTTGCTCTCTTGCTCTCTCATGAATGACTTTCCCCATGTTTTAAAAGTTGTTTATGACTCACATTTCTGTCTCTGACATATACTCAGTGCTTCTTTGTATAGAAATACTGTAGTGTCTCACTGTGTGTGTGTTGTCATGGATATAACTGTAAACACTGCAGGGAATCCCCAGTGAATATTTTACACAGCTGTGATGCAGAATCAGAAACACACACACGCACACTCCAACTCATTTTGATAGGTCTATGTGCCTTCAAGCAACTTTCACACACACTCACATACATGCACAGATAAGATTTGAAAAGATTTTTTCTTTCTTCTGTTTCATCCGGCTAGTCTTTCTAGTCTACAATATTATATAAAGTCTGTATTGCTCTGCTGCTGCACTAATTCGATTGACCTATAGCCTCAATTTGGCAACAGAATGCTAACAGCCTGTTATGTCTGCTTATTCAGATTTTTTTTTAACAAACCATTTTATTAGAAGGAAAAGTTAAATTATCAACCATCTGTTCTAACATTTAAAGTCTCAATAGTAAGTCGTGAATGTATTCATTATCCATAACAATCAGATTAGAAAACTTAATAATGGCTTCCCATAAAGCACCACAGGCAAAACTAATCCACATTGAGTAGTGCTTAACTTAAAATGGCTTGGTATGTTCTATGTTCTATTCATACATTTGGTTTGTTCTATTTTATGAATATTAATATAAAGCTAACTTTCAGCATTAGCATGTTTGTGTTGTTTTTGGGCACAGTATCGCCTACAGAGCTGGAGATCATTCTAAAACAAACCCTACAACCTTAACACACCAACAGTATTCCATTTCAACCTCAAAACACTTTTGCTTTCACCTCACCTAAAAATAACTTGCGCTACTTTGTGCATTATTAGAGTTGGAACCAAAAAACCACTTGGCAGCGCCTTTTTAATAAACAAAAGCATAGGGATGGAATTTACCTCCTTATCATAATATGCATCTGTGACACAAGTATAATGATGCCAAAGACCTCAAATGACCTTCCTTTTACTGTTCTTTGTTTTGGACACAATATTTTAGGGTCTTAACCTGGAATTGCTCAGGCAAGTTACCATATATATGAATTACTTTGGCACATGGTCAGATTGTTTTCATGTTACATTACATTCAAAATATTATCTGGCACAGGTAAAATTGTTGCAAGTGATTATATAAAAAAAAACCTTATATAAGTTTCGAAGCTACAAGTAATAATCTATGATGATGCTGAAGTGAGTACCTGAAGTGCCTTTCACCTTTCACAAAATATCACCTTAATAAAACAGAAACTGAACATTTATCCATGTTTTAAGTTAGGGTGACCAGACGTCCTCTTTTCCCCGGACATGTCCTCTTTTTGAGACCTGGTAACTACGTCTGGCCGGGGTTTTAGAATTGTCCGGGATTTTGAGCTGCCTAAACACTCATCACGTCATGGGCATCTCTCATTAACTAGTTACTATCCTACACGCCTATTCACTTCCACTTGCGCTAGTGGATCCAAGAGATAAGTGAGCAGGGGGGGGGGGGGGGGC
>JAQQZX010000011.1:15202713-15216219 GCA_030068355.1 Notoglanidium maculatum
GTTGGCCCTGTGGTGGACTGGCGACCTGCCCAGGGTGTACCCCGCCTCTCGCCCAAAGATGCTGGGATTGGCTCCAGTTTCCCCGCGACCAAGACGGATTAAGAGGTATAGATAATGGATGGATGGATGGATGCTACAACCATCCAGAGAGCAACATTAGCCATGCTGTCTGGGTGGGAAGGACGATATAATCTCTACTGTCAATCACAGCAACTCTAGCCTCAACTCTATAAGGGCGAATAGCACTTTCCTCAATTTTCACACTGTCCTGTGACGTATTTGGTTTTGAGGGAAAACATCATTATTAAAAAAAATCTCACAAGAATAATTTATGTTATGGATATTGTTTTACTGTTTCAGGGTGACATGGGCCCAGCTGGCATGGTTGGTTTACCAGGACTGATTGGACTAAAGGTTAATATACACACACAAACACACACACCAGTCCGTACTTGTTAATAACAATGACTGTGCCATGTGTTCTACAGTAAGGTCCAAAAGTCTGAGCTCTCTACCAAGGTTTTAGGCTGATTTTGTGACACATTTAATTAGTTCACGTTCTAATTTGTCAGATTGTTACTATGCCACACATTTTAACAAATTGCACCAAATATATTCTTCCATAACAATAGTTACCAACTGTTATTATAGTTTTAACTATTGTCATTTGTTTACAATTACCACCTGACATTCACTCAAATATTACAGCCATCTGTATGTTGCATGTTATTGTCTACTGCCTTCATTTAATAATTAAATTACATGCTGACATCATTTTTTTTAGACGTAAACACTTCATGTGCATGCCATCTGTATCTTACTCACATGTTACTGTTTATCATGCTTTACATTCTCCACAAGGGGGAGGTAGTGTTGTGCCAGGGCTGCCTTTCCCATCACTCTGACAGCTATGTGGGTTTAATGTTTGTTTTCTCCTACCATGCTCATTGTTTTTCATTAGCTCAGTCAATTTTCTCTAGTCTGAAATATTCCTTCCTGTTTTTCACACAGAGATGTTAGTTAGTATGCAAGTACTCAAGACCCATTTTTAGTTCCTCATGTGGGAAAACAGCATTATCTCTGGCTATTACAAAGTGCTGACACTGGTGACTCCTTCCAAAAAAGGCAAAATAAATGTCTCCACACAGAAAATGTATCAACACCCTATCAACAACTGCACATCTATTTATGTGGAGACTCCTCCATAGGAGTCATAGTTTCTAATGTAATAGTTACATTAATGTAAATTAATATAAACCTGTGATTTGCCTTGCATCCAGGTCTACTGTTAAAGCCATGCGGTTACAGAAAATGAATGAAGACCTTTTAAACAACCAGGTTTGAGAATTAGAAGCAGTACTGTGTTATAATGAAGAATAGGCATACTTTAAAAAAAAAATGAAAATAGTTTTTGGTTGTGAATTTAGAATTTTGGACCTCACTGTATCTCTCAAGGCTTGAATTCAATATAAAGTGGGTGTATGCCATTGGTGTTTATTTCTTTGTGTGTCATTTGTCTGTTTTGTGTCTACGTGCCAGGGTGTTGCTGGGAACATGGGCGAGCCTGGACTGAAAGGTGATAAGGTGATCTGAATGCTCTTATTGGCCCTGTTATTCTGCAGCATGCCATGGAAAATCCTTCCCCACTGGTTGGCCTGTGTTCAGCATGTGCTTTCAGAACCTCCCCTGTTGGTCTGCCCCTGTGTGTAGAATGGTCAGAAATGTCTGATTGGTCAGTGAGAAAAGAGCTACTTTCCCCAAGCTTACCCACAATTGCCAGAATTTTCTCCATCTGATAACCATCATGCACAATTGATCCAGCATAATGGACCATTGCATGTACATGCTATGCAAGCATCAACAGGCAAACTATTCTTGCCAAAAAAGCATTTGATAGAGCAGTGGTCACCAACCCTGTTCCTGGAGGTCTATCTTCCTGCAGTTTTTATCTCTAATCAAAATCTTACATGCCTCTTTTAGTTGATCAACAACTTCTTAAGGCTTAAGGCTGACTTCATTGGATGGTCATGTGGGTGCGATTATGGTTGGAGGTGAAGTCTTGAAAGTAGATCTCCAGGTGAAGGTGGATCTCCAGGAACAGGGTTGGTGACTACTGTGATAGAGGATTGTGCAAACTTGGTTGAAGAAATGGGAAGAGTGGCTGATTACATATTCCGGTCGATGTGCAAAACCTGTGTGTAATTAATGGTAATTAATGGTAACAATCATTTTGTGCATGATTTGTCCAACTGCTATGTGTGATGCTTGGAGAAGTATAGACATTTTTCAGGCATTCTCATAGCAATGTGAGAATGTGACATTATTTTAAGACCTTGGTGGAAAAAATATTCAGGCAACTATTCAATGTTCTCATGATGCTTGTTCATTGGACTGTATTCTATTCAACCATAGAATACAGTTTGATTACACTTTTATACAACATTATCGCTTATTCTGTACACAGCAGTCTTAATTATAGTAAAATTAATTGGGAATCCAATGACATCAGCCATTGTAATTCCTTCCACACCAATTACTTGTTCTGGCAGGAGACATTGCCCATGCATGTCGTCAGTAATTTCATTTGTATTGTGAGCAAATGTTTGAGCTGTGCCTTGTGGCAGAAATCTGGCCCCATCTGCCACATTTCTCATTAGACACTAGAGAATTTCTGATTTTGTCTACAACCACATTGATGTTGGCAAAGTCAGCCAGACTCACAATAAACTCAGTTGTTCTGATGTTTTGGGTTGGAGCAAATTTAATTTGTGCCATCCATTTAAGGATAAGACTTCAAAATTGGAGCAAATTTAATTTATACCATCCATTTAAGCATAAGATTTTAGAATCATGCAAATATTCAAGTCTGATATCACACTTATTCATTAACTAAGAAGGATCCCTCTATCTCAGACATCTCTTACATTCTCTGTTTCTCATTTTCTTACTTGCTTCTTCTGTCTCTTAGGGTGAAATTGGGCTTTCTGGACAACAAGGGGAGATTGGGTTCCAGGGAGACAAGGTATGTTTTTTTAGGGTTTTTGGTGAAGTATGACCCATAGTCACATAGATAAGCAATGCTTAGTAATGTCTCGATGACCTAAAGTATCTCCATTAATTTTTATCTTTACATTAATACATTTTATCTTTAATTTTTACAGCTGTAACATTTATTTTAAAATTGGCACTTTATTTTTTTTATCTCCCTTTATATAACAGAGCATTTTTGGACATCCTACTGAAAATGGGTGTGTGTGCAGATCAAAATAATGGCATTTCCACACAGTGTTAATTTTGTCAACAAAAATTTTGTAGTATCTGTTCATTATGCCCTGGCAAATAAAGATGAGACAAAATAGCTGGCTCTATCTGGGCAGACAACATAGCTTACTTCTCAAGCGATTTTTTTACAGCCAGGAGTAATATCCTTCAGCAATATTCTGTATTAATATATTTAAAAATATGTTACCTTCCACGTTTCACATTCCTGACTGTAGTTTGGAAACATGGGAATCTGGCTCGTTTAGCCGCTCGCACAGTTTTCACAATACTCCTGGATTCAGGTATAACAGGTATATGAGTCAGGACACACTCATGGCGTTGGTCTGAAAGAAGTAACATTTTTATATGAAGATATCAGTCATCACCTTCACAATGTAACAAATACTGTTTTTACTTGATAACTAGCAATCCCCAAAGCCAATGTTTTGTTTGGCCAGAACCCCAAATTGACTAGGCTATAAGCAGTAATTTACCTAGTGTAATACCTTATGAACTAGTTAGTTGGTTAACTCCATTAATAAAGACAACAATCTTTGACTAAGGAATTAATGAAAACTTAAAAACAAAATATAGGTTATGCATGAATGTACTATTTATCTGCTCACAGACTTCCATAGGCTGCCCATATACACACTATGTGGACAAAAGTATTGGGACACCTGACCATTACACCCACATTGACTTTATTGACATTGCATTCAAATACATAGACTTTAATATGGAGTTGGTCCACAAAGTTGGAAGCATAGCGTTGTCCAAAATGGCTTGGTATGCTGAAGCATTAAGATTGCCCTTCACTGGAAGTAAGGGGCCTAGCCCAAACCATGAAAAACAGCCCCACACCACTATCCCTCCTCCACCATACTTCACAGTTGGCACAATACTGTCAGGCAGGTAACGTTCTCCTGGCATCTGCCAAACCCAGACATCGCCCGTCTGACTGCCAAACAGAAAAGCATGATTTGTCACTATGTATGTATGTATGCCTTGCATAAGTATTAACACACACTCAGTCTCTCATTAACACGCACCGAATCTCCAAAATTCATAATATCACAACCTAAAATACAACCTGAAATTGAATAAATCTTACTTATCCAACCAACATTTTTTCCTTGATTAACCTTTGGACATATTGGACAATGTTGGACATATTGTGTAGGTGGTACAAATCCCAAATTAAGTCCTCTTCAATTCCATTGTATGATACTACAAAATGTAAAATAGTCCAAGAGGGTTCAATACTTATGCAAGGTACTGTACTATCACTTGAATAAAATATATGGTTTTGCAAATATTTTATGTGATAAAATTAATAAGCAAAATTACCATTTCATAGATGCAGAAATAATAGTGCACTTTTGGATTGTACTTTCTGGTGTACATAGGTGTCCTTTAATTTTGTTGGATGTGTTTTGTTTCAGGGAATACAGGGTTTGCCAGGGTTGCCAGGTCCTCGTGGAAAACCAGGACCTCAGGTGAGCTTTTACCTTATTTCTTTCTTTTGGAAACCAGAACATCAAATTTTATTCTATTTTTATAATGATGCAGTTGGCTTCCTTGCTCTTCTTCAAATTTTACAATTCATGTGTCTTGATTGTTCTTATGACTTCACCAGCTATTTTTTCAAAGACCTCAAACTAGAGTTCAGTTTTTTAAACATCCTTGTGCTTTCTGTCAGACATTGTTGAGTGAGTCAATATATGTAGATCACATCTTGTCACTTCCTAACTAGCCACTTAACAGGCTACTAAGGTACAGTAGCAAGGCAGGTTATGAGATTATCCCGACAACACTTCTTTCAGTGTCAGTGAATGTTTTCCCATCCAAATATGTTCTTTTAAGAATTCTTTAACTTTTTTTGGTTGTGTGTCTCTCAGGGTAGACCAGGAGAGAGAGGGCCTGACGGGGTCCCAGGCCCACCAGGTCCTGAGGTAAAACTTTAATTATAATAAAAACACATTAAAAAACTAATTCTTATTTATTTATTTAGATGTATTACTTTGTTCTGAAGGAGTATTAATACCATTGTTTTCAGGGCTTCCCTGGTGATATCGGACTACCTGGACAAAATGGGCCTGAAGGACCAAAGGTTAGTGTGTTAACGAGAGAGTTGGTTTTGTGTGTGTGCGTGTGTGTGTATGTGTGTGTGTGTGTTTGCACTTTTGTATATTTATCAAAATTTCACACTGATGTTTAAATACTCTGCACCAACAGCTATGCCAATTTAAATTTTGTTAGGCCATTGAATGTCTTGTATGTATGTATTTGCTTCACAGGGTGTACCTGGAGTGCGGGGGTTACCAGGACCTCGAGGGGGTGCAGGACGAGAGGTATGTGAGTGTGTGTTTATGTGTGAGACAAAGATATAAATAGATATATGAGAAATTATCCCACTTATTGCATGTATAAATGTGCTGATTCGTTTTTTTGTATTTTATTTGTATAAGGGAGATGAGGGCCCAGTTGGACTACCTGGACCGACAGGACTGGAGGTGATCATCTTATTTTGAATTTCCTAATCCAAATAAGAACCAGTCCAACCAAATGGTGTATGTAAATAGCTGTGACAGCTCACAGTGAAAATTATTAAATTAATGCGACATATGTAAGTAGCTCTGGATAAGTGCATCTGCCAAATGACATAAATGTAAATGTTATGTTGTGAGTGAGTGTAATTTTTAGTATTAAGCTACAGTAAAGCCCAGGCATTTCTACTCTTACTGTACTTACTGGCTGTAATATTCTTACACAATTGAAGAACCTGATTATTCATTTGAATCAGGTGTGTTTGTTTAGTCCAAGAGCAAAACATATTTAACTTTATTACCTGTGTAAATATTAAGTTGTAAATGTATTGGTTCAGTTTATATGTCATCTGGGATTTTATCCTGGGACTTTCAATGGCAGTAAAAATCCCAGTTGTTTGTTGTACACATGAGGCATACATATGACATGATTGTCCAACTTGAGGGATCGTCACTTCTTTCTTTTTTAGAGGTATGCTGACATTTTCCTTCTTTTATTCAACATAGCCAGTACACACTATATGGTCAAATGATTTGTGGACACCTGAACGTTACACCCATCTGTGTTTTTTTGTACATCCCATTTTGGATTTAGTGTCCCTTTGCTGTTATAATAACCTCCACTCTTCACTTCTGAGAAAGCTTTCCACAAGATTTTGTAGCAGGTGGATGTCAGACAGCAGTAGAGAGTTTGAATTAGTTATTTAGTCTTTTAAGGCATGATCTATCGTCATCCAACCTCATCATATTAATAATGTTGCCTTAAAAGATCTTTATGACTTTTTCTCCTCTTGAAGTCACAGTAACTCACAGGCTGTTACTTTGATATCCCTGAGCTCATGTTGTAGCGTGGTGGTGTACTTAATTCATCACTTTTCTTAGTACTTAATTCGTCAATTTTACCCAAAGCGAAGTTTATTACATGTCACTTTCTTCAATGTGCAATTATTGTTATTTACACACATCACTTTCTCTAATGTGCAATAGTGGTGCTTCCATTACACCCATTATTTATGAATTTTTTTTTTTATCCTACCCCTTTTCTTATGTTCTAAGTTTTTTTATTCAAATTGTGTATGCCTCCATTGCTGAGACTTGTTTCTTGTTTCTATTCTTGTCCAATACATGGTCCAAGACATTCTTGTCCCATACTTGTCATGGTAATGTTGACCCTGTGTTAACATACATATGACAAGTAAAACTGAGCTGAACTGGTCCTGTTTCTCCCCATAGCACCTTGTAGCCAATAATAATAATTTTTTTTTGTAAATAAGAGACCGGTTCATTTGATGGCAAATATGCAATCATAATGAGTTTGTTGACCTTTTGTGAACATCACTATAGAGCAATTACTACAAAAATGTTATTTCACTTTGGATAACATCTTTAACATGCACTAGATCACTTGATTGAGTTAGCAAATGAGCAACAGTGCTGTGTATAATTTATATTTTGGATGGTTTTTAGCAGGAGGTAATTTAAATCCGTTATAAGGTCAATATTTATACCACATTACCAGTGTGAGATTTAAAAAAAAAAAAAAACCTAAAGCAAAAAATCTGCCAGAAATAATTGATGTTAAAAATTCTTGAAAAGTGAAAATGATGGGTTTGGGAGAATTTTGCTTTCAGGGATACTTTTCAACACTGTTATTTGCTTGTTTTCTCTTGTTCACTCAATTATTTTTTTCCTTTCCCTTTTTCTTCTTAGGGTATTATGGGCAAAAAAGGATTTCCTGGCAAGTTTGGTCCTGAAGGAGTTAAGGTTAGAGTTCAAATACGCACACACAATCATGCACTGAGGGCACAAATGCACAACTGAACTTGTTTACTGTTTCAGGGGGAACAAGGAGACACAGGGAAGGCTGGGCCAATGGGAGAGAGAGTGAGTGTTATATGCTACACAGACACCTGCACATTAGATATGTATAACAGTATACCATGGTAATAATAATTGGAATGGTATATTATTAGTTTCACACAATGAAAAAGTTTTTAGGGACCAAATGACAAAAAAATTGTAGGATGCTACAATATTTAAGTTGCAGTACTAAATAACCTGCTGCGTAAATGAATATATGGCTGTTCCCATGGAGCAATGTGGACACATTACAAGTTGGCAGTGCTTAGTAAAGCTTTAGGTGGGACTTAAGGACATTGTGACAGCATTAAATTTTTCAATTATTCTTGCATGTATCCAAATAAATGGTAAGGGAATGTAGTCAGTCTGCTTTGCCAAATGTGAGGGTAATTATCATTGAGTCAATACCAACAAATCATCTGCCATCATCAGAAGTGATTGTAAGTCTATAGTAATCATATCTTTTTAAATATACCTGAGAAATGGAGAAAAATGGTGATTCACAATCATTAGTCTTTATTTCAGGCGTCCTGTTTACACAGCTCAACCCATTTTCCTTAAAAGTTATTTCAGGTGGCATGCTCAGCTTTACACACATTTTTAAGTGGAAGAGTGCAGTCGGAGACTAATGCTAAATTTGACTAAAGCTCGTTACTTGGAATTTCTGACCTCGGCCTAGGAAAAAGCAAAGAAAATGCCCTCTCAACTTGAATTCCTATTTGAAAAGTCAGGAAGGTGTCCTCAGCCCCAAGAACATGAGGTGATGACATGTCAACATGACCATCAACAGTTAATAAAATCTCGCTTCACTACCTTATATGAGTTTAAAATACTATGTACTTTGCATCAGTCAACACAGAGATATTACTTGGTTAATATCAATGTAAAACATTGATCATATGGTTTGCTGTTTTGGTAGTAAATACATGATAAACTCATGAATGTTGGATAGCTTGTTGCTAAAAAAAACACACCCTTTCATGGAGGCATGGAGGAGTACAAGTTTTTTCACACTTTGTAGTTCAAACACGCCAGGCTCAAAAATTCCCACTTCCAAGTTAAGTCAATGTAGCATTTAGCTCCTAATCTAGGTCAAGTGCTCTGAATTTACTGCATATTTAGTATGTGGTGGTGAGCGAGTTATAACTTGTAACAGTTTAGTGTTTTTGTTTTTGTTCCAGGGATATTAGAAAACCAACAGCAGTCAAAGACAGTAAAAGTCATAACTGTCATCTAAATTTAGAGCTGCGTAGCAAATTACAACTGTAGCTGATAAACACAGCCTACCTTGTGGAAGTGCAAGAATCCACACATTGAACATACAGAACGAGGCTAAATGCTGTGTGTCAAAACACATAGTCATCATAAATATGGAATATTGCATGTCAATGTTATGAAACCATAAGTATGTGGACATTTGACCAGTCATACCTATATGTGCTTGTTGAACATGCTGTTATAGCTCTAGTCCCCCTTTGATAACTAGATTATAATAATATATATTATAGAATAAATCCACGAGATTTTTGATTGTGGCTGTGGGACTTTGCCCATTCAGCCACAAGAGCAATAGTGCAGGCAAGTTGAGTTCTTCCACTCCAACCCTGGCAGACCATGTATTCATGGGCCTTGCTTTCTGCACAGAGGCACTGTCATGCCTGGAAAGGTTTGGGCTAGACCTTTTAATTAAAGTAAAGGGGAAATTCTAATGCTATAGCAGAGACATTCCATACAATTGTGTGCTTCCAACTTTGTGGCAACAGCTTGGAGAGGGTACACTAATTGACGTGATGAACAGGGTTCCACATTTTTTTGGCCATATAGTGTATATGATGTAAATTTTAAGTTGAGGGTAAAATACGTATTCATCTGAATCCATTAATTCTGCTAATTTACGCAGTGTTTTTATGGGCTTATTTGCGATTATTTTCCATGATCAATTTTGCATGATCAGGTTTCCAGTATTGTTTCAATGTTTTTCTTGTGGGCATAACTTGGAAGACTTAAAAATGTTGTGGAAATGATTTAATTTCTGTACTTAGTATCTTGAAAATGGGAAATTATAAGCAGACTAGGAGAAATAATGTATAATACACTTGTTATCTGATTCCACTGTACACTCTTACACTGCTATGACATTTGTCTTTTCATTGTGTGTGTGTGTATGTGTATGTGTGCGTGTGTGTGCGTGTGTGTGTGTGTGTGTGTGTGTGTGTGTGTGTGTGTGTGTAGGGTTTGGTTGGCTTTGTGGGGCCAGTGGGTGAACCTGGACTGGCAGGAGAAAAGGTGAGACACTTCAAAGTTGATTTCCCTCAATTGACAAAGAACCAAAGCATTTTAAGTATGACTTATATTAATATTTCTTTGTGTGTGCGTGTGCGTTTTTCTAGGGCGATCGAGGAGAGACAGGTTTGCCAGGACCACCAGGTGAAAAAGGATCTACCGTAAGTTGATTTAAATGAAACAATTAAGCAGTCAATGTTCTAGCAATTTAAGACACAACCACTAAGCTGTGTGCATGGTCAGCCACTTCTGATGATGCTCCCATGCAGAAAAAAAAAAAGAAAGTCCACACACTTTATTATAGGCATAATTAATAGTCCACTTGGTTGAATATTAAAATTTTACAATAACTTACATTATTTCAGAATTATATCATAATACTGGGCATTACACCATGTAGTTATAGGCTCTATTATATAATCGTCTGTAATTTATAGCTGTAATTAGCACAGTATGGTAGAGCAGATCCAGTGCAGTTCTCAAACTTATTCAAAGACCATTTTATCAGTGTTTAGTTGATTTAGGCTGGCTGTAGTCATAAAATGTTCCAATATGCCATCAATACAGTATAATTGAGGAGCTGGCAAAATGTTAGCATACTAAATTTAACTTTTGGAGAAAGTCCACTCTGCTGTTATACTTATATTATAGACATCAGTAACTGATGTACATTGTTGGCTCAAGATTTATTACAGCAGTAAATTCAGGATATTGTAATGACTACCATTTCCACATTTTTCCTCCATAATATTCTAAATTAGACATGTTCTTTTCAATGGGACCCAACAAAAAAATTGCAGGAGCAGGCAGTTTCCCATGCCCGGATCTGGCAGTGAGACATGAAGCTTGCAGGACAAAGAAAGGCCATGTTGATTAACATGGGAGTTTTTTGGTCGTGGCGTGGTGCTCACACAGCATTTGCTAAAGATAAATAAATGACAATGAAAATATGAAAATGAAATGTTTCAGGATTGCTGTGGTTTACACTTTGGGATGTTAAACCAACTAAGTTAACTAGAAAATATTGCGGGCAGCTACAAGCAAAAATAATAACTGTTGGAGCAGGCAGGATGGATCAAACTTGGTCAAGAGTTTCTGGGAGCAGGTAGAATTGGATTTAAGAAAAACATTCCTGTAAACACATCAACTTTATTTATTTTTTAATTAGTGGACTTTTAGAAAGTAGATTTGCTTATATTGCTAATTATATATTTTTGGAACCTAGTCTATATATATTTGAAAAATTTGCACAATAGTTAACATGGCTTCTTCCTTGCTATTTAGTGGGACTGTGGAAATAACTAGATAACTATAGTTAGTTTATTTATATATGCTTATTTAACTAAATTGTGTATATAGCAAGCTAGCAAGTATTTTTTGCTCAGCAGCAAGCTGTCTATCTAGTGTATGTTCCTGCATTACCCCTAGTGTTGTGTTGTGTTCTCAAATCCATCATTTTCAGAAATGTCCTTTTTATTAATGCTGTGCTGTGGTTTTTGCTATTGCATTATCCACTAAATCATCAGTTATATTTGCTTTGCTATGATTATTGTGTTTGAACCTAATGGTTAATATAGTATAAAATTAAATGATTACATACTGTCTGTCTCAGGGACATTCAGGGACTCCTGGAGAGGCCGGGCCTCCTGGACCACTAGGTTCACCGGTAAGTCCTAACAGAGCAATTTAGAAAGTTTTATATCCACAAACCTGATTCCTCTTCATGATATAATGCATTAAATTACAAGTATGTGTGTTTTATTTTAAGGTGCAGTGCCATTCTTATTAATATCTCCAGAATTTTTAAACTAGTCACTAGTCACACTTCCATACACTAGTGACAGAATTCTTTCCCATTTCCATGTATTAAAAAACAACAACAACAAAAAACTTTTCTCATTAAAAATAGACATCTAAAGACAGTTGTCAAGAAAAAAAAATTAAATATGCAGTGATATAACATGGAAAAAAGATATAGCTATTAGACTCTATCAAGTCAGGTCAAGTAAGAATGTGACAGTGTCTTACTAAATGTCTTACTAAAGATATGTGAATTTAGACTTCCAATGTTTTGAAAGTTTTAAAGACTTTCAAAGTTTTGAAAACATGCAGGTTGAGTTAGGTAATTTCTTATATGCTACAGATGTGGTAGATAGAGATTATTTTGATTCTGAAGTATTTCTTTGAAGAAAAGTGGCATAGCATTTACATTTACAGCATTTGGTAGACGCCCTTATCCAGAGCGACTTACATAAGTGCTTTGAAGTCTCTATCAGTAAATATATTCTGATACTGGTTCCTTAGGACCTGGGCTAAGAATATCATCATGCTAATATCTCTCTATAGCATAGACAATTAACAAAATAGGCAGGTGTATCATGAATTTTTAAAAATTTTATATTCTGCCAAACCCAACTATATACATATATGTGTATAGTATGTGTGTATGTGTAGGTGTGTGTCAGATAAACCCTCATCCCTTTGTCTTTTAGGGTGCGCCTGGATCACAAGGTCCTGCAGGCACTCGAGGGTCTAAGGGAAGAAGGGTAAGACAGATCCATGGGTCTCTGTGTGTGAAGAATATATTGCTTTCCAAGCTATCACACTCACACAACCACATACACACACAGAGTTACCCACACCAAATGTTTACTATCCGTTATATAAAACTGCAGGATTAACATGTATTACACACACACACTCACACAAAGGGAGACAGAGAGCGAGAGAGAGAGAGAGAGAGAGAGAGAGAGAGAGAGAGAGAGAGAACTTGCTGCAGTTATCAGTGCACATGCAACATGGTTACGCTAGAAGATAATCTGGAACTCATTTGTAAATAGTCTGCATGCTTGTTTCCTCAAATGAGAATGAGAGAGAGAGAGAACAAGATGGTAATATGATATATAATAGTTTATGATAGTGTGAGAAAGTGTGCAAAAGAGAACCACGAACAAACCTTTTAGAATTCCTTCAAAGCAGCATGAAAATCATTCACTGCTGCTGAGGATGGCCCAACATGGACAACCTTAAGCTCATTATGAGATTACTTTGGTGGTACCACAGAGAAACCAGAAGGATGTCTGTGGATGTTCTTCCCTGGATAGCTTTAGAACTGCAATTGCTAACAGTTTTGCTCTCAAGTCTTCATCATTAAACAATTAATAGCTTTAATATAATAGACTTAAGTTAAAACCACAGTGAATTCAGAAATGACTTTCATGTTCATACTCATAAGATGCTCATAAATTCCTTTTTGACACAAATGAAATTTTGTCTACACAGCATACAGTTACTGAAGGGAAATGATTTATAATCACACTACCTGATGTGATCCAGATAAGGGGTTTTGTCCTAATGTCATCTCAGGGAGTTTTTTGATATCTTAATAGATTTTATGTTTAGCTTTGTCTAGCTTTTCCTTTCAAATTCTTTTTCTCTTTATGTATTTGATTATATCGTATATAAATGTTCTTATGTTAAGTGTTCTGATTCTGTTCATGTGTGTGTGTGTGTGTGTGTGTGTGTGTGTGTGTGTGTGTGTGTGTGTGTATCG
>JAQQZX010000011.1:15230803-15247135 GCA_030068355.1 Notoglanidium maculatum
GGAGAACATGCAAACTCCACACAGAAAGGCACCCTGGGTGACCCGGGGATAGAACCCAGGACCTTCTTGCTGTGAGGTGACAGTGCTAACCACTTCACCACCGTGCCACCCTATGAAGCTCTAGTATTATATAAAATAGCTAATAAGCCAGCAAAGCTCATTTGGCTGATGCAGGGTGCAGTTGAGCTGAAGGTTAAGGGTCTTGCTCAATCATGCTAGTTCTGGTATTGGAACCCTCATCCTTCTGAACTGTAGTCAGCACCTTAACCATTGAGCCACCACAACAACATTGCACCAAGTTTGCATGATTGAATTGAGTCAATGCAAGCTGGTTCAGTTAGCTGTGGTAGCTCAGTGAATAAGGCTTCAATGCACAAATAAGATAGTTGATAGTTGATAGTGTTCAAATCCCAGCACCAACTAACTACCTAGATTGGGTCCTTGAGTAAGACTCTTCAGCTCAGTTGTATCTTGCAAAGGCAATGTGTCATTTAAAATTATCTAACAGCACTTCGCTTGAAATATATTCCAGTTGTTTACTGTAAATGTTATATTATTTTCCTTGCAAACTGCCAGTAAATTACCGTAAAATTTATGTCAACTTTTTACAGTGTGTATTTTATTGTATAATTGTTCCATATAGGGGAAAAAGGGCAACATGGGACACCTGGGTGTGACAGGAACAGTAGGTAAACCTGGACCAGATGGAACCACTGGACCAAAAGGATCAAGAGGAACTACTGGACCTGTGGTAAGCAAAAAGGAAAGCAATAAATAATTTATTTTTATTAGTTTTATTTATGTTTATTTATTAGTTGCCACTTTTCTCAGCCCTGAGCCAAAGTGAATGTATAATAAAGAGGATTTTAGCTTTTTTGGTCTGGGTGTGTAGTGGGGTTTCCTTAGGTAGGTTCACTTATTTTTTCAAGATGAAATTAAAATGCAAAAGATTTTAGACATAGTATAACAGTAGATGTCTTGAGAAACCACACCCTCAAGAGGGCATTCAAGAACCAAGGTCAAGAAAGCTTCAGAATTTTCTAAGTTAAATATGATTGGATTTTTGCACTTCCATGTATGCTGGTTTCCAGCAAGAAAAAAAATTGAAAGCTTTTCAGAGGAAGATTCTATATTATAACTAGATTTTAAAAAAAAGGGCTGTCTCATTTTTTAAGAGCATTTTGTTTGAAACAGTTGTGAACAGCTAGGGAGATTTCAGTGATTTTTTTTTTACCACCATGTCCACAATACAAATGAAATTCTATGGGAAGAAGGCACATGTTGCACATTTTTGGTCAAAAAGGAGTGCTTCCACAGTTAAACTTTTCAGAAATTGCAGATTAAAAGAAGAAATAGCTATTTTATCTCCTGACCAATCAGGTCGCAAATTGGGGAGAAGTAAGTATCCATAACCAATATGGAAAGCAGTGCTGGTAAAAATTGTCTTGTTTGTGAATGCATAGAAGGATATTTATAACAAGTTGAAGATATTTCATTGCCTGTGTTTCACCATTAAAAGTAACTAAAATGGCTATTTTGGGGGCACTTGTATGTGATGCTACGTCCCACTTTGCATGTGGCTGCATGCACTAAAGTCACACAAGCAGCTCCCCTTCTCTTGATTTTCTTGATTTGACTCCAAAGCTACAGCAAATGCAAACAACCTTCTCATCTCCAGTGTTAAACCTTTATTTGTAATAAATAAACATATATAGAGTTATTACAGATTTATTAAAGATAAAAAAATCTAAAGCTGATAAATAAATCTAATCTGGATCACAATCTAGGCAAATGAGTTTAGCTGATACAATGCTGGTAAGAGCATTGTTATGGTTTCAGTGTGAAAGTAACATTGTGTTGTTCAGGCAGACTGTGCTTTGCTGTTGACTATGTACTCTCCTTAAGCAGCTGTTAAGGTTATAGTATAATCTCATTGTGTTTTACTCCCCATTCGCATTTCTGCATTTGTTTTCACCTGCTGTTTTACTCTCAGTTAAGGCATATGGGTGAAAACATCTGAAAAAAGACATGTGGAAACAATAGATTTTCTTCAGAATATTCAGCAGTCTGTATTCAATTGTTCTTCAGGGTGCTCCAGGCCGGATGGGACAACAGGGGGATCCAGGTCTAGCAGGTTATGAGGTAAGGTTGCTGAAAGGTTCTTGGACACACCTGACATTTACTAACGCACTCTTTCACACTTTTAATGGATAATATAGAGAAGCAGTATTGTGGAGTTTCAGACAAATAAAAAGTCTCTCTGTCTTTGTCTTTCTCTGTGTAGGGTCACCGTGGGCCACAGGGTCCTATAGGCCCTCCAGGACCAAAAGGTGTAAAGGTAAAATCACACTTACTATGGGTACCTGTGTATTTTGATCACTAACAAGAGCTTCAAGTTTGTTACAATAAAATGTATGCATTTAGTTCATTTCAGGGCATATTCAAACCTGCAACATCAATAAAGCATTAAGATCAAGCATATCTAATATTAAACTACACACCCACAAAACATTGCAAGGAGGCATCTTAGGTAGCACACCTTCATTTAATGTAATTTTTTTGTTATTGTCATTTAGGGAGAACAGGGAGATGATGGGAAAATGACAGGTCCTCCTGGTGCATCTGGACTTCGAGTGAGTTAATCTTTCTGTCTCTCGCACACTTTTTTTTCTCCAATTTATTGAGTCTGCAGAATAGCAGTAAATATTAGAGTAACAGTATACTCTGTGTGTGTTTGTGGGCATATTTGCTAGGGTCGTATTGGTGACCGAGGTGACAGAGGGGAGCCAGGAGATCCAGGATACCTAGTGAGTTAATATCAGGGTTGGGTTCATAACTGTCATGCATAACACTCATGTACACATTTAAACATAGCAAAATTCTACCAAAGTGCAAATTTTTCCAATAAAACCTTCACCATATCAACAATACCCCCCTCCTTATTTATCTGTTTCTGTGAAGTGTGCACTATACAAGCCTCTGGGTATCATAGAAACTACAGTATATGTTAATAATATACAGTAATATAAACATTGAAACTTTCCAATACTTTCCAAACCTCCTGTTATAAAATCTTGACTACCTAAAGCCATTTTTTTTGTGTTAAACTGACCTAAGCTTTCAGTGCATTATGGGAATTCACATGGCCTCTGAGACTATAGTGCAGTGGTCATTAACTCTATTCCTGAAGATCTAACTTCCTGCACGTTTTATCTCCAACCAAAATCTAACACACTCATCTAGTTGATCAAGAACTTCTTAAAGCAGTGATTGGATGGTCAGGTGGGCACGCTTATGGTTGGAGCTAAAGTGTTCAATGAGGAAGCTCTCCAGGAACAGGGTTGGTGACCATTCCTATACTGTATAGCCACTCAATAATAACGGTTGTTGAGAAATTGTTCTTAAAATGCTTAGAATTCTAGCATTGAGCGTTAGAAATATCATACAAATCTGAAAGCAATTTCGAGTAAATGCAAAACTTTGTGTTTCTGCAATCCACTCACATGTTGAATATACAAAAATGTAAAGATTTTCATATTGTCTTGTATGTTCACTGGTGATGTTTTGATGCTCAGGGTCAGCGGGGGATGGATGGACTTCGAGGCAAAGTTGGTGCACCTGGATTACCTGTGAGTATCAAACACACACATGAGTACACACACACACACACACACACACACACACACACACACACACACACACACACACACACACATTATTTCTCTCTCTCTCTCTCTCTCTCTCTCTCTCTCTCTCTCAAGTGTGTTGATATTTTTATATATTTTAGGGTCACCCTGGACCTCGTGGACAACAAGGCCCCAAAGGATCAAAGGGGGAGCAGGTATGGGGTTTTGCTTTTTGTGAATTTGAGATATAAACATGGAAAAATAATGTATCACACTCAATCTTAGTATGTTAGGAGTGTGACAGTAGGAGGTTTTTACCATCTCTTTGTTTTTTCTCACCTAAAGGGTCAAAAGGGTAAACAGGGTCAGCAAGGAGAACGTGGAAGTAGAGGATCACCAGTAAGGCCAACATATCTTTTTCCTAGTCTTATTTATCATTGTTTTTGTCACACACAAAAACTGTAAAAAATTTCTGAAAACAGAAGTAATTGTACAGTAAAGAAAACTGTTTCATGTAAACATTAACCTTTCTTAAGAGTGTCCATTCTGCTAATTCATCTGTTGCCATTACTTATAAATTTCCTTTTACGTATGTGTAGTAAGTAGTCTATTAAAAGCAAGAAAATTTGCAGGACAATTTCCAAACATGATATTTTGTCAGAAAAAGTATTTACTTATAATACTATAATAATTTAACTTTGTTCCAGGTTTGTTTAAAAGTGTTTAGAATGAGACTGCTTGAGCACAGCAGCATTGTTTATCCTCCATTGAAATTTTTATTATATTTTATTATACTGTCTTATGTTATTAAATCAGTACATTTGGTTCAAGTCCATGTCAGGGAAAAAAACCTTTATATGTGTGTGTTAAATTTTGTGTTTACTGGGAGTGTGGAGTCTGGTTTATATCATTGCATGAAGATTATATCATTGCATAAATATCATATATATATACAGTATATATTCAAAATAACATGGTTTCTATATAGTACAAAATTTCACTCTCCCTCTTTTGAAGGGTGTGGTTGGCTTGCCAGGCCCGAGGGGTGTGATTGGTCGAGGGGGCCGAGAGGGCATACCTGGAGTGGATGGCATTCCAGGGAAGGATGGAAGTAAAGGAATACCAGTGGGCCTAATTTTCTTCTTCTTCTTTCTTTTTTCTGTTATATTATATGTATTTGTTAGCATATATTTTGTTTCACTTTAATGAAACAATTTGAATTAAAAAAAACAATCTACCATTATAGGTGTATATACAGTGTACCAGTGGTATTGGTACACTATTTCAGAGTGAAGCATGACTGAAAATGACTTCTGCAACATTTAATGTTAATTTAATGTCTCTCTCTCTTTCTCTCTCTCTCTCCTTCTCTCTCGCTCTCTCAAGGGTGATCAAGGAGATGATGGCGAGGTCGGGCTTACAGGGAAATCTGGAGCAAGGGGAAAAATTGGTGTTCCAGGTTTACCTGGAGATCAGGGTTCATTTGGCCTAAAGGTGAGAGAACATTTAAGCTGACAGTGTAAACCAAAAGACCAAAGCCCTAAAAAAAAAATTTTGCACAAAAAAAAAACTTGTCTGCATGCTTTTATACATCTTACTGTATTACCTGCCAGAAGAGTGTTCAGACTGGTGGTATTCTTAGCCTGGGTCCTAGTGAGCCATTATCAAAATGTATTTACTGATAGAAACGTCAAAGAACTTTTGGAAGTTGCTCTGGAAGGGCATCTGCCAAATGCCATAAATGTAAATTATTTACTGACATACAAATGTGATAACTCCAGAAAAATTTGGAAGCTGATTTGTTAAAAAGGTCTTGGATAACTGTTAAACATAACAACATACAATTTTTACTTTGTGTTTGCTTTAATTAATATGTCATTTGGGCCATTTCAACCTTTAGAGGCAAAATACAGACAAGTGCTTTTGTAAAGGAAATAATTTTGCATTGTATTAATTTTTGCAGAAGAACGTTTTGAATTACTTAGAAGTCTGAGTAAAGAGTATTTTTTTTTCTATATTATGCCTTATTGACTCAAAACAATGTTTTTCTTAACATGATGACTTATTGCCAAGGTTAGCATTAATTTCATATTAGGGATTTGCTGCATGCCTGATGCTGACAGAGCCATTGAGAAGGTTTTCATTCACATTTGCCTTATTTACAAATGTATACTCATCTCTACACTCTTTTTTAAGGTTTTATGTTTTTGAATGCACCTTGCTGCCTTTAGCTGTCATTATACCTGCGTTTTTAGTGCCAGACACTCTTCAGATAATCAGTTAACACTAATTTATTTAAGATCATTTAGCTATCTGATAAATCCTTTCATGTATCTGAAATACATACAGTATATCTGTTTGCCAGCACAAGTATGCTCCTAATTGCATAAGTGCTCTACCCTATGGGTTGTGTCTTGATCCATTCTGATTTCAGGAAATAGGGCTAAAATTTATTTCATTATTTTAATTAATGTCAATAACCTATTTAATAATTGTCAGGGTGAACAAGGTCTCCCAGGTCATCCAGGTCCTTCAGGGAAAAGAGGATTTAAAGGAGGAATGGGCTTGCCAGGAGCTCAGGGAGAGCCAGGGCCTAAAGGACAGCCAGTGAGTACAATAAACTCAGCATTAGGTCCGCCAACTACTAAAACATGGCTGTGTTTTTTTGTTGTTGTTGTTGTTGTTGTTTTTTTTTTTTTTATAAAAGGTCAAATCCCTTGGGAATTAAAGCATTATGTTTCCTAGTACTGTTTGCTGTTTACTATTACATAGACTTTCAAACAAAACTGAGATGCATACAATTACACATGTTTAGACTGAGCCAATATAAATGTAGATCAATTTTCCCTGGATACATTTAATATCACAAAATCTGTTTAAATACTTTGAAGTGTTTTCTTTCAGTTATGATAAATAGTGTATTGATTAGTGCTAGTTTTTTTTAATTACATGTTTTGTTTTTCCAGTTCTTCATCTGTTGCTTGAAAATATGATCTAGTACTTTAAAGATTTGGATTTTGAATAATTCATACATAGCAGCTTGCAATAATAATTTTGCGTAGCTAAAGATTTTAAGAATTTGAATGATTTAAAGTAAACCTTTATTAAGATATGATTGGTGATGGTAAAGTTTCCAATTTTCTAATTATTTTATTCATAAATAAAAATTTGAAAATTAATAAACATATTTCAAATCATTAATTAATAGCCAAATGAGGTACATGTACATGATACAGACTAAGTGAAATGTATTAATTCTGTTAATTATTGATTTAATTAAAGAAATTAAGTTCTTTTTACATTTAAGAATGAACTGATAACTGAAATTGATGCTTAATATTAAATATTGTACTTCTCTATAAATAACCACAAAATCCTAGATATAAGCATTTTTAATAGCATCTCTATGAAATTATTAATGATCTTTTGTTGTTCCCAACCTGTTTTTATAAGTTTGTCCTTAAAATACTCAAATTTGGGGCCAAAAACAGACATCTTGAGGACAGATTCTTAATTCATATGTACAGTTTTAAACTGAATCAGTAAAGATTTGATCTGAAATTGCTTGACTCAGTACTTTATATGTATCAGCACAAGGATATTTTATAGCTTGTAGTTTTGTAGTCTTAGCTGTATATCTCTTTTGTCGTGTTTTTTAGGGAGATGTTGGAGAGCCTGGATTTCCAGGTATCCTAGGAATATTTGGTCCAAAGGTAAGATGGTGAGAGAAAGAGAGCGTGTAAAACTTTCTGCTTTTTGCTGACCTTGGTTTATATTTTTATATTCTAACTCAAGGCGACAGTATTTAGTCTACATTGTTTACTATTAGAGTAAACGATGTAGGCTATATACTGTCACCTTGAGTTAGTCTGAGTGTAAATTCAATACCATTCATATATAATGTTTATACTGAATGAGTATCACCATTCATTTGAACATGATCACTTGATAATATTCTCATGCTGTGACATTATTTGATAAATGTCTCTAATGTTGTATATGTATATGTGAACACAACACTTCATGAGTCTCACATCACCACTCTGGTCTTGGGTGAAACCGTAGCTATGAATGATATTCATTATTATTCATGGTTGGGGCTGAATCCTTTCTAGCCCAGTCTGTATATTGACACAGCCTATTGCTGACAGTTATGGCAAGTTATATTCAAGTTATATTCACCAATATACACTTGGTGTTAATTAATCTGCCTAGTGTTAATCTGCCTCATTCTACTATGAGTCAGATCTCGCCTCAGCTGATGTGCGTAGTGCAGCAGGCGGTGGGACTCAGAAGCATGTTCAACAGTTAGAGCACTGAAGTGCATCACACCACTGTGAAGTGCATTAAGTTTAAACATACCAAATTAAAACTTTTTTAAAACGTCAATAAAGTCAATAAGAAGATTGTTGCCTGTTTGTGGAAACGTCTTGTCTGCCAGGAAACTATACATGTATAACTGAAATCTGGGTGTGAAATCTGTTTGCCCACCCCTGCATCCAGATGAAATTGTGGTCTGTGCTAGTAAATGCTAATACTTGTTTGAAGAATTGTTTGTTTGTTTGTGTGTGTGTGTGTGGGTGGGTGTGTGTAGGATTAAAATACAAGTTCATTTATTAGCAGTTTGAAATGGCCTCATACAGTCAAACGTCCACATTCACCACACGCATGTACAGTTATGAGTTCAAATTATGGAAAAGCACAGACATCTTCTACCAACAAACATACCAAACCACCACACACAAACACACTCACACAAACACAAACACAGTGTGTTATTGCACGATGTTTTCTTGGTCTCTAGTTACTGCATGTTACCCTTGAAAAACTAGGAAATACAATGAACACACAGTATACAGTCCTCTACAAAAGTATTGGAAAAGCTAGGCCAATTCATTTATTTTTGCTGTACATTGAAGAAATTTCTGTGTGAGATCAAAAGATGAATATGAGACGAGAGATCAGAGTTTCATCTTTTATTCCCTGGTATTTACATCTAGATATGTTAAACAACATGGAATATACTGTAGCATATTTTGTTTCAAACCACCCAGTTTATCAAGTGAGCTAAAGTATTGGTACAGAATGTTTTCAACTTAATTTAAAGTAAAAAATACTTAATATTTGGTTGCATATCCAGTGCTAGCAAAACGTGCAGATGTCCAGGTTTTTTTTTTTTGGTGGCTGTTCCAATACTTTTGGAGGGGACTGTATGTGAGTATTGATTTTGCTTGTATGTTGGTGTGCATATATGTTAAATTAATAGTGTCTTTTTTGGGCAGGGGCCTCCAGGAGACATAGGACCAAAAGGCATTCGTGGACCTAAAGGGCCCCCTGGCCAAATGGTGAGACTAAGCAGACACATTCATAGACACTAACACACACATACACGTCATGAGCGGGAGGTAGGGGTACCTCAGGTATCCATTTACATAACCATTAAACATTAGGTCACTTTTAACTTTTTTAAATAAAACATGCAATTTATGAAATTGACATTGACAAAAATAGAAATATTTAATGTTTTTTCTTTCCCATCTTCCACAGGGTAAAGGGGGAGTGACTGGTCTTGTTGGTATAATTGGCCCAGGTGGCAGTCCTGTAAGTGATGTGTCAATATATAATATTTAATATAATACAAACATCAAATATACATAATAAGTAAGAATACTGCACAACTGACTTTTTAACACATTAATTTCTTGATCTGACCTTTGTCTAGGGTCCTAGAGGAGATTCTGGTAGCAGAGGAGAAATGGTAAAATTGAACACATATGTACCGAATTCTTCTGTTTTTTTTTCCGATGCAATGTTTCAAGAATAGGAAAAGTAGAATACTCTAAATGTTCTTTTCTTTATTTTGTCATACAGGGTCGTCAGGGGCCAAGGGTGAGGCTTTCAATATATACAAACTCACAGACACACATACGCAGATGCACACACACATCTTTCCCACTCATTTAGAATATGCTGACTGTTTTTAGGGTGCTCCTGGACGTCGAGGACCTCCTGGACCACCAGTAAGACAGCTTTTAATCTACACACATGCTTCTTTTTGCCCTAGGTGCACATAGGAACATGCAAACAAATTTAAGCCCTAATCAGTTGCTTTTTCCTTTTTTAGGGACCTCCCAGTTTCCCAAAATCCTTTGTAAGTATTTAAGTAGTTTCTTTTTTTCACTGACATATATCAAGTATCAAAAATGGATTGATTTTGTGTGTATCTGTGTGTGTTTGGTTTAAAGCAACAGGACGATAGCGGTGGAACTCTGTTTGAGTTTGTTGGTTCACATGCTGCTTTTAAAACCAAGGTGTGTAAAATTCTATACATTCCAATACACACAACCCCACCCTGGATTTCATGTAAATTCTTGTTTGGGACAAAAGTGGTATGATAAAATAATCAGTGAGGATGGTTTTTGACAGCAGCCGTCTTGAATCGGTCTCAGTTTTTTGTGCACACAGCTGGTGTGCATAATGAACATTTGAACATAATGAACCGGAAGCCAGGCATACACTACTGCTCAATTTTGTCTCTGATTTACTCTTACTGACAAATGGTAGGAATGAAAATTCCCATGTTAAATGCTTGATCAGAACCGATTACTGGTGCAGATGCAAATGTGTCAAATGACACAAACAAGCCTTCTGATTCTGCTCCAGAATAGTTTTTTGAACTGAGACTTGTACTGCATATGTAACAGTGTCAAGTGTATGCCACTCAGATACATGGTTAGATCCATGGCAAACTGTTTATTTCAGGTGCTTGTGGTCAAAATAGAAAGAACTTGGCAGCTTTCCAGCTTGCTTAGCATTTTCAGCTTCAGGGACAGAGGTCACATGTTAGTCATTAGTTTGTCCCCAAACATTACCCTCCCAGTGCAAACTCTCACTAAACCACACATCCACATATTACATACAGTGAGAGGGGCAACAATGTTATTATACAACTGGTATAGGCAATAGCCAATGACAATGATTACATGAGACGGAGACTATTACCTGCCCAGTGCCTATTCATGTGGAAATTACACTGCTCATTTAAAAGGAAAGATGTGTTAACATGCATTATATCCAGATTTATCTTTCTGTGATGTGATTTTTGGATTTGGGATTTAGAAGATTATTTTCTATTGCCTATATGTTGTTGGGAAACTTGTTTGTGTCACATTATGGATGTGAGATGGGTGAAATTGCAGTAACTGTTTATTGTGAAAACCAGGGCAGACAAATCCAAAATATGAATCAGAACTAGTAGTCAAGGTCAGGCAAAAGATCAAGCGATATGCAAACAGGTATTCTGAGGCAAAGGCAAAACACATGAAACAGAATAATCAAACTAGATCAAAACAAGGGTAACATCTTAACAAAAGACTTGGTAACAACTGGCACTAATGACACAGCATGTATACATTACAAAGAACAGAGGAAGCAAGAGGGCTTAAATAAACAAACTAATTAGGGTGAAAACTGAAAACAAGTTAGAGTAATCAAGACATATGAGGACTGACAACCAATGATGAGACTGGGGTGGAGACAAGTCATAAACCAAAACAAATGCAGATATGGAGCAGACTTGCAAGATTTCAGGAATGCAGAGTAAGGAGAAGCAATGTCCTCAGTGGAGCTGACATACGGAGTGATGTCCTCAGCAGAGCAGCACAGCAGAGTGACGTTTTCAGATGAGCAAAGAAGCAGAGTGACAACATCCTTGCTGGAGTCAGGTGGCAGAGAGACGATGAGAGACAGAGTGGGCAGAGTGGACAGCATCCTCAGCAAAGCTGACAGATCTGCAGAATAATGCTCTCAGTAGGACTGAACAAGATGGTTCTTGGTGGAGTTGATTTGCAGGAAGATGTTCTTGGCTGGAGGGACTACCTACTTGGCCTTAGACTGGGTCTGGACAGGAGACGTCACTCACTGACCATTGGCTGGAACCGGGCTGGGTAGGCCGTTTCTTTGGCCCTGGGCATAAGCAGGTAGGAGAGGTTGCCTTGCTGACGTCTGGCTGGAGCTGGGCTCGGTAGGCCATTTCTTCATCCCTGGGCATGAACAGAGCAGGAAAGGTAACGTTATTGACTTCTGTCAGCCTCTGGGGGGATCCCTTTGGTGTAAGCCTCCCTGTCATCCTCTGGGCAGAGCTCATCGATAGAAGCTGCCCTGTTGGCCTCTGGGGAGAGCTCTTGGGTAGAAGCTGCACTGTCGGCCTCTGGGGAGAGCTCTTGGGTAGAGGCTGCCCTGTTGGCCTCTGGGGAGAGCTCTTGGGTAGAGGCTGCCCTGTCGGCATCTTTGGAGAGCATTTTGGTGGAGGCCAGCCGTTGGCCTCTGGTGTGATCTCTCCAAAAAAATTTCTGGAAGGTAGTCTTCAAAGGGATCCGAAAAGCCACTTCAGTAGGTCAACACTGTGGAGTTTCTTAGGCATGGGTGCTCTGTGGTTACTAGGTACTTGGCCCCCTGGTGTGCTTGCCCAGTGAGCAAGGACAACATAAACCTCATCCATTTTGTATCTTTGGGCTTGGGCTCCATAAGGCTCTCAAAATAAAAGTAGGACTGGAGAAAGTCCCTATTTGAAGGAAAATTAATGCATTCACAGGGAACCGGGATATCCATCCAAAAAGGTTGAGGGAACAGCATGGAGTTGTACAGTGGCATGGTGATTCTGGCATGGAGCCACTTTACTGCAGCATCCACGATAGTAGTGAAATATTCTGTCACTTGTGAAGGTGAGACGGATGCAATTGCGGTAAAAGAGTTTATTGGGAAAACCAGGGCAGACAAATCCAAAACTTGAATCAGAACTCCTAGTCAAAGTCAGAGGCATTCAGAGGCAAAAGGCAAAACACGTGAAACAGGATAATCTAACGAGGTCAAAACTGAGATAGCAACATGGTAACAAAAGGCTTGGTAAAAACTGGCATGAATGACAGAGCATATGATTCCCGATGAATACAAGAAATAAGAGGGCTTAAATAAACAATCTAATCGAGGGCAACCAATCTCAAGACTAGGGAGAAGACAACACACAAACCAAAACAAACACACGTGGCAACGTAAACAAACACTAAGCAATGTAGGAAGTCTGTTGCCACAACGCTGAGTGCTGCGATGCATGCCAAGAGCCGCAGTGTGGAGCGCAGTGCGAGGGGGATTTATGTGGCTGTGTGGGTGTTCCATGACTTATCATCTTGCTGTACATGACCTTACAACAAAAAGACAAAGAGCTCTGTAAAAAAAATTATGAATTGCACTCTGTTTAAATGTCTGTAAAAATATTTCTCTCATAATTAACCATGCCCAGCACTACTTACATGCCCAGAACATGTCTTACTAACATGCTAACACTACTAACATGTCTCCTAGTCTCCTTCTTTTTTTTTATAACTGCATCTGGATTGGTAGTTTAAAATTATTTTCCAGGACAATGTTGGGATGATCATGAAAAAATTAATTTCACCAATGGCTCTCATCTCACTTTCTTATACATTTTTTACCATCTTCTCTTCCCTCATCTCTTTCTCTTATGTTCCCTATCTCTGTCACTTTCTCCTCTTCTTTCTCTTTTTTTGTACATTTCTTCTTCTTCCTCTCTATTTTGTTTTTTCCTCTCTCTTTCATCTCTCTTTAATTTTCTCAACTCCTTCTTCACTCCTCTCTCTCACTCGCTCTCTGTCTCTATCTCTCTGTCACTCTCCCTCTCTCTGTTTCTCTCAGGTTGCAGATCTAATGGATTTTCCCGTGGACCGAGCTCCAGAGATCTTTCAGACGCTGCACTATCTGAATTTGCTAGTTCTCAGTCTGAAGAATCCACTAGGAACACGGGACCATCCAGCTCGTCTCTGCCGGGACTTTATAACCTGCCAACACAAATTCAACGATGGTGTGTATGTGTGTATGTGTGTATACATTTTACTGTACCTTGTGTGTAAACATCAGCCTATTTGTTATACTGCCAAATTGTTTTTGCATATACAGCTTGTGCAGAATTTATTATGCACAGTTTGAAACATGATACAAAAATTCACTGCTCTTTTCACTTTGTATAAATATTGTATTTAAATAGCCTCTCTTTTTTATAGGCACTTACTGGATTGACCCAAACTTGGGTTGTCCCACTGACGCTATAGAAGTGACATGCAACTTCACAAGAGGCGGGCTCACCTGCCTTAGACCAATTACTGTGTCCAAGGTATTGAGTTTAAGTGATCACAAACTAATTGGAACAGAATCAGAATTAGCATAATATATTCAAATAATGTAAACCTGCATATTAACATGATATACCTGTTTAGTTTAATTACATATGTTTATATATTTTTGCAAATTAAGAGTCATATATTGATGCACTAGCTTTATTAAATAATTGTTTCTATAGTAACAAAAAGTGGTGGTAATTAACAAAGAAAAACAAATAACTACTGACAGATTGCTCTGATGAAGCATATACAAGATTGCCAATATATTGTGCTCACACTCTGGACATACTGCTAAATTTAGCTAGCAAGGGTAACACTACAGATACCATCTCAGTATAGTTAAGAAGAGTGCAAATGTTGGGTAAAAGGGGTTGGCTGCATGCAATTACAGGTCACATTGTATCATCAAGTGGCAAAGTCAGTTAATTTAGTACAGTGCAGTGATTAACCCCTTTTTCTGGTATCATTGCTTTCAAAACTATATTTTTCAAAAATAGCTTGCATTTCAGGATAGTTAATAATGACAGTTTTATATTTTCAAAAACTAATTTTGAGTGCTGTCATTTCTGTAGTTGGAGTTCAGAATCAGGCATGTCCAAATGAACTTCCTGCATCTGCTGGGTTCAGGGGCAGAGCAACGTATCACCATCCACTGTCTTAACATCACCATCTGGAGCTCCACTCCCACTCATACTCTGTCCAAGAATGCTGTGAGGTTTATAGCATGGAATGGAATGATGCTGGAACCAGAATTAGTGGAGGACACATGCTGGGTGAGAATGCCGCACCACACGAAGTGATCCTGATTAGCTGGTTCTAGCTAATTAGATAGCCTTCATTTTCTGAATAGTTGATTTTGCAGAAAGTCCTTTAGCTCACCTGTTCTGATGGATGTGTCATTGACCCAGGCCATATCATAATTTAATGACAGTGTAATTGTACATTTATTTTACATTTATTTTAATCTAATATTAATTGAAACCACCTTAGTTATTATCAGTGGAATTTATCAATATTAGTTACAATCCTCCTGATGTCAGGTGCGCATATGTGGCATTACTGGTACAGTAAATCCTTAACAGCACTGCATCCCAGTTTACCATGAATATGCCTATGAACCAGATCAAACATTTTATCCATAAGGCAAACAATAACAGAAAGCTGCCAAAAGGGCCAAATCCTACTGTAAACTGCAGTATGACAAAACTAAGTAGAATAGCTGCTTAATCCTCCAAAGTAATTTGCACACATTTCTTTTGATTTTATTATACAGATTTCCTAAAATTGCCTAGATTCATAATCACATAAAAAGCACTGAATGCCCTTGCTTTCTTTTTTGAAGTCCCTTGGCCTTACACACCATCATGGGCCACATTTCCCAAAAGCACCACAGCCTTGTGCCATTGCCATGGTAGTCAAATCACATAAATATCCATAGGAAGCCAGGGCTCAGATATTTCAGTAAACCTAAAACTGGGAAAGGTTTATGTACCTTTTAGTTCTAAAATTCATTATTTTTGAAAAATGATTGTTCATGTTTGTTACAGTAGCTGACTAGTGGTAGTAGTTTTTAGTAAATTTTTTAGAGTTCTTACATTTTTTAGAGTAAAAATTTTAAATGGATCTTGGTTAAAAATGGATAATGGGTTTAATTAATAAATTAATTAAAGATAAGGTTAATATTTAAATTATATTTGTTTTTATGTACAGCAACGTGATGGCCATTGGAGGAATGCTGTCTTTCTGTTCAGAGTGACAGACGCCTCTCTGCTTCCCATCAAAAACATCTCTAATCTGCCGAAAACCGCGTCGATGTCACGCTATCACCTGGAGGTCGGACCTGTGTGTTTTCTGTAGAGTGTGTACATGTGAATTGGCATGCATATGTCTGTCCACTTCCTCGCACACTACAACCGGCTGAAGCTACCCATGTCACAGCCGCTTTAGTATTCAGCCACTGATTGGACTGCAGAAACAGGAAGAAGTAGTGTGAGTGGGGCTTCTGGGGGATTTAGCACTAAATGACTGTGGAGGAGAAATCCAACTTCCGGCCTCAGGTGTCATTTCAGAGAAGACTCTAAAAATATGACCCAGTGTACATAGGTACAAGACATCCAGGCCACGGAGATATTGCCGCTCTCTCTCTCTCTCTCTCTCTCTCTCTCTCTCTCTCTCTCTCTCTCTCTATTTTATCTTTATTGAATATAATAAGTTATTATAATGCTTGTAGAGAAGAATTAAGAATTGGAAAAAATTATATATATATATATATATATATATATATGAGCTTTTATACAATAACAATATCAGTAATGCAGAAAGTGCAATACAGAAGGAAACTGTTTATTAGATGTTGATCAAGTGGGTTAACTTTATGGAAGGTATTTCAGGAGTACTGTCAACAATCAAAAGTGTGTAATTTAACATAATATCAGACAGGGAGGTGTGTGTGTGTGTGTGTGTGTGTGTGTGTGTGTGTGTGTGTGTGTGTGTGTGTGTGTGTGTGTGTGTGT
>JAQQZX010000011.1:15274217-15287028 GCA_030068355.1 Notoglanidium maculatum
AAAATTGTAAAATTTCTCAGTTTAAACATTTATGTTATCTATGTTCTGTTGTGAATAAAATATTGGCTCATGTGATTCGAGAGTCTTTTAGCCATTTTATTAAAATTTAAAGAACGTCCTAACTTTTCTTGAATTCGGGTTGTAGTATATAAACTAACGTTTTATTCACTGAGCATACACTTGATTAATATAATAAGGAAAATGATGTACTTTTGTTTTTTGCTGTAAAAAGAACAGCGATTTGTTACAGTGTTAACACACATGCGAATACACAAACACACATGCACACAGAAAAATGTATGTGAATAATATGTCCACATATACACAGATATGCTATGTGCAAGTTCCATATATATGTATATATTATACCATGATGTATATAATTCCAATTCCAATATTACTTTTTCAGTACAACAAGTGGTTTCTGTTTGAGCTACATTGAGATTTGAACGATCATTGAATTACTGATCCACTTCAGCAACTCATAGAGTGTCCTTCACATGAGTATATACAGTATAACCATGAATATACATACTGCATAAATATAAATACATCAAAGTCACAGAGATAGGAGACATGTCAAACTAAACAATAATGGTCATAAAATGGAAACCTCTGGCACTACCATGGTGTACTGTGGATATGAAAGGTCTACACACCCCTGTAAAATGTCAGGTAAGGGGAAAAATTGAAAATAAAAAATGTTCCATAACCTGGTTGCATAAGTGTGCACACAAGCAATACTTAGGGCTAAATGAAACACCTTTATATTTTATCATGCCATTAAATTTTTTGGGGTAAGAATCAAAAGGGTTAGCACATCTTGACCTAGCAAAATTTTGCCATTCTGGTCTCTGGTTGGGCCATTTAAAAACCTTGATCTTGTTTTTGTGAAGCCATTCCTTTGTTGATTTGCAGGTGTGCTTTGAGTCACTGTCATGATAAAAGGTGAAATTTCTCTTCATCTTAAGTGTTTTAGCAGAAGCCTTAAGGTTTTCTGCCCAAACTGGCTTGTATTTGAAGCTATTCCAAATTCCACTTGTTGATTATTGTCTTATCAGTATTCTGTGGTATATCCAATGCCTGAGAAATTTTTTGTAACATTCTCCAGAGCAGATATTTTTTTCAACAACGAGATCCTGTACTTTGCAAGCTCCTTTGCAGCCCATGGCTTTTCCAGCTGAACGTTATCAATGTGTCAAAAAATTCCTATAGGAACAGCTGTACTTTATTTGAGGTTAATCGGTCACTTTAATGGATGGGAGGTGTATATTTTGAGTTTTTAATATGAGTTTGAAAGTGAATGGTTGATTCTGTACAATGTCACATTCCCAATTTTAAAAGGGTGTGTACACTTGTGTACACAAGCTGAATTTTTTCACTTGATTGTCACTTGATTTTTATATGTCGGAATTTCTCAGTGGAATTTATATTAATCCAAGAGATATGCAGGTGTACAATTATATATAAATTAAGTAAAAGCAGTAGTAGAGAATTTGCCAGTGAATGTGTGTGCGCCTGTGTGTACCTGCGTTGTCATGTCCGATACGGATTCTTTTAAGGCTGCCGAGGTCCACTGCCTCTATAGTGAACTCATCGATCATATCCTTCTCAAACTTGTTCTTATTGTTCTTTGAGGCCTTCAGATTAATGATACCTAATTACACACACATACACATTCTACTCTTAATAATGGTATACTGTTCAATTTCTTGTCAAGTCCAACCACTCCACAACATTTGTATTGTTTGCAGTTATTTTATCTTATAAATTGATGCTTTTTTGATAATTGATACAGTTGATACCTACCTGTGTCATCATTTGTCCCATATAAAATAGTGTAAACATTGGCATCTGTTCCAGCATTCTTTTTGTCTCCTGTCTTTATTCGCATGGTGTATGTGGTCGACATGGCTACCAAGATATACATAGTAGATAAAATACATTTACTCTACACATTTGCTATATTGAACAATAACTTTACTGATAAACAGTGACAGGGATCGTAAAAATATGTTGATAAATTTATAGATAATTATATATTTAAACAGAAAATTGAAATTCAGTAGACCTTTAAGATACAAACAGTCTCAGATAAAAGATGGATCTTTCTTGAAAGCTTCAATCAGTTATTTAATAGCATTCATGAAGGAGCAGTGCACTGCCCACTTTAATGATATATGACAAGTAGTGATAATTATCTGATAAAGGAAATCAGATGTTGTGTTTATTCTTGGTTTATGGTGACTTAGTTTCAAACACACACTGAAAAATGAGCCCAAAGCTCGGCTGAAAATCCCTCTTCCTCCTTGTACACATCAAGTTATAGGCACTGCCTTTGTGGCGTAGCCAATCCAACTTACAATATTTTTTGGGAGTTGAGAGGAAACCAAATAGCCTGGAGGATTTGACCCATGTGTTTATAAGTTGAGCAAACTCATTCATTAGTGGCCAATTTCACCAAGAAAAGCCTGATTAGTTTTTTTTTCTCTTCTATGAGAGTGTATAACATCAAGTAATGATCAATCAGCAAGCTGTTCTCCTTCTTCTCACTGGCCTCAAGGGTCATATGAGGCCAATTAGCAAATTTAGCTCTATGAATGTGAGCTCTATGGACTGACCTTTCTGCTCAAGTCCAAGCTGTGCTGGAGATCCATGATCAGATTCTCTTGTCATGAATGCCTCATCCACTGGAACGAGCTCACGTGCTAACTGTCCATCATCTTCATCTACTGCTAGCCATCGCTGACAGGGGAAAAAATACCTGAAACACATCCAAAGGTCTGATTACAAAATCAGGGTCTGTCTATAGACTGTAAATCTGATGTTTCTATTAGTGGACCAGATGGTTGCTTTTATTAGTGGGATAGATGGGTCATTAAAGGGATTCCTGTGATGCCTTTGTACATTGCCCATTTGAGGTTTAAGTTGGGGATCCAACAATGTGCTAATTCTATGGGAACAGCTTTGGGAAACAGTCAATGCTCAGTGCCCAGGTGACGTCAGTGGAAGTCCTGTCCTACATGTTATACAACATAGTGTATTATTTTGAGTGTATGCAAAATAGTGCATTTGAAAAGCTAAAAGAGCCAAAAGATTTCCTTTTGGATGCTGAAATTAAAAGTAGTATTAGGTTTAGGGCATAGCATCATTTACCTTATTTTACTAAAAAATATAGAAGTTAATAAAAGCTCCTCCTAAAGATTGGGATTGGGAATTGTATAATTGTTATAGTAAAAGTGTGTGCTATTGTTTTCCTGTGCATGTGTGAGAGACATTCTTACGTCGTCTCTTCCTTCTTGTCAACGATTTCCACGCGGTCCAGGTACCACCCTGCACTGGCCTGTTTGTTATCATGGCGAATCCGCAACTTCCTCAGCTGCCCCAGATCAATTGCCACGAGGGTGAACACATCCACCTGAAAGATG
The DNA here is from genome assembly GCA_030068355.1 of Notoglanidium maculatum. Lineage (NCBI taxonomy): Eukaryota > Metazoa > Chordata > Actinopteri > Siluriformes > Auchenoglanididae > Notoglanidium > Notoglanidium maculatum. The sequence continues at coordinate 15,277,646 of JAQQZX010000011.1, forward strand.
TCAAAGGTCAAACTAGCAGCATGTGTGTTTGTTTCAGGTTTTTGTGATTTCACTTATAATGTTTCAGTATAGGTTTTCAAATGTGTAATTTAGTGTGTGTACCAGCTATAGATAAACATATTAGAAACATAGCTGATGATGAGTTGCTATGGGTAATGACAAAGTTACCTAGATAACATACTGGTATTGTTTCCTTTCTGTGAAAAATAAATGGTTGTCTATGGGCAAAATTCCAAATGACCCATACATGTGAATGTAATGGCATCAGTGAAAAATTCACCTTACCAGTTACAACAGTCATTAACATTAGCTTGTGCATGTATTGTTTTGCATTCAGGGAGAAAAGGATCATTTGCTAAGTTAGCTAATTTGTAAGATTAGGCTATTTATTTTATGAAGTTTAGAAAAGCAATAGAATGTAGTATTAATTTATTTTTTTAATATCGCCATAACATAAATATTTTTTGTCACCTGTCCACGCTCAAACTTATTGAAATGGTTTGATTTGCGCAGCTTTCTCTCGCCTGTGTCCCCAATCTCGCCATAGATATCGATGTAGACATTTGCATCTGTCCCAGCACCCCACATTGTGCCAGTGAATACATGGACCTCATATGTGTTCTCTTGAAAACACACACACACACAAACACACACACACAAACATATAAATACAGTGGCCACAATCTGTTAAACCTAATGTGCTGCAGTTCCTGTGAAAACACAGTATTGAAAGTTTTCTTGCTCTCTCTTTCTCTCTCCCCCACTCTCTGTCGCTCTCCCTCTCCATACCCTCCAGATCCTCATAATCTTCAACCAGTAGTTCCACCACAATCTCTCCATCCTCCTCGTCCCTGGCAAGCCACCTGCTGCAGGGAAAATGGAATGTCTTCACCACCTCTCTTAGCTCACCTGGGTCTTCATCTTCCTCCTACTCATAAAAAAGGAGGGAAGGATAGCAGGAGAAAGGAAGCATACAGACAGTTTTCTATGGTTTGAAAACCTTTGTAAACTTATTTGTCTTTGTATAGTAATTGTATAATAAAAAGTCTCAAATAATTCATTTTTACAAGGAGTCATTTGTCTTGCTCACCTTTTTCTTCTTTTTCTTTTTCTTGTCTTTTTTCTCCTCCTCTTTCTTCTCAGGTTTTACCATGGCCATGATGAGCCGTTTCACTTCCACATACTCCAGGAACCAGCCAGGAGCCAGTCCTGCTCCATTGTGCCCAATACGGATCTTGTAGACTGGCCCCACATCCAGAGCCTCAATCTGAAATGACCAGTGGGATGAAAAAGGTGCCATATTGTAATGCCTTTGATATACTCATATCCTAAACTTTTTAAAAACAAAATTGTTGTAATTGTGTTAGGTGTAGATGAAAATTAAATTTGGGGTTTTTATATATATACACAACACAAACGAAGATGGTGGGCTGACAGCCCTCGCACACATCCACACAAAGATGCTCCATGCTGCAACAGTGGTGCTAAAATAACAGCTCCCCCACCGCTAAGTCCTAAGTTCAAACATTAACCTTGTGTTGTTTATAATCAAATATGATCTTGATTTCTATGCATTATTCAAGGTCTAAAAACACTGCATCTGCATCAACTACATTTTTGTTATGACCAGTTGTCATTTTCTGCAACTAAATGCTCTAAGTAACAATATTGGAAGAGGATGGTGAGGAGAAAGAGAAAGAATCAAGGAAGACTAAACCTCTCCATGTACCACTGGCAAATAGAGAAATGTAGCTGACATCACGAAATCCTACCAGTGGTTAGAAAAAGCATGCCTGAAAGACAGCACAGTGGCTCCGATCATGGCAGCACAAGAACAGGCCCTAAGCGCCAGATCTGTAGCAGGGGTCTACCACATTAGGCAGGATCCAAGGTGTAGACTGTGCCAAGATGCTAGGCTGTCCAGCACATAGTAGCTGGGTGCAAGATGCAAGCTGGGACAGCATACACTGAAAGGCATAACCAAGTAGTGGAAATAGTGTACATAAACATGTTTGCCAAGTATGAGCTAGAAGTTCCCAAGTCCCAATGGGATACACCACCGAAAGTGGTTGAGAACAACAGAGCTAAGATCCTGTGTGTCTTCAAGTTCCAGACAGATAAGCAGCTGCTGGCCAACCAACCAGACAGTGGTGGTTGATAAGGAGCAGAAAACAGCAGTAGTGATAGATGCTGACAGTAACATCAAGAGGAAGGAGCATGAGAAGATCGAGAAGTACCAAGGCCTGAAGGAACAACTGAAACAGGTGTGGAAGATGAAGTCTAAAGTGGTCCTAGTGGTAATAGAAGCATTAGGGGCTGTGACTCCAACAGTCTCCAACAGTCCAACTGGAGAGTGGCTCCAACAGATTCCAGGTACAATAACCGAGGTCTCTGTCCAGAAATGCGCAGTTCTAGGAACCGCTAAGATACTGCACAGAACCCTCAAAATCCCAGGCCTCTGTTAGAGGACCTGAGGTTGAGGAACACACACACACACACACACACACACACACACTCACCACTCCCCAGTTAGGGGAGGTGAGAGGAGGATTTAATTTTTTATATATATATACAATGTATACATATGCATGTGTGTGGGTGTGGCGGTGAATGCTGGTTTCCTCTCATATCCCAAAGACATGCAGAGTGTGTTGCGGTGGCCAAAAATTAATTTTGGTGTGATGAGGAAATAAACAAAATAAAATCACAATTGCTTTCTCATTTGTACAATTAAACTGGTAAATGTGTCAAGCTTTGCATTTCAGTTGGATGTCAGACAGAGCAGTGATGGCACAAATATTTAATCATTTAAGGCAAATCTACCATTAAATTGTCTTTCCATATTAATAATGATGCCATAAAATATGACAGTTCCACTGAGAAAGATTACAGCACCATGTTAATAATAAGGGGAAATGACACCTTAAATAATAAGTGGTAGACTAATTTTCTTTTGCAGTAAACTCCAGCAGGATACTTCACTGGCTCTCACTTTCATATCTCTGTGTTTATAGTTAGCTATCTGGTGAGTAGCTTTCAAAGATAATGCATCATCCCTGCTGGCTAATCCTGTTTCTCGTCAATGCAGCTGAGATTACCACTCTTCAGGGTCTCACAAAAATGCTGATGTGACCTGAGTTTGACATCCCTGCTTTAAAGTGTAAAAGTAATAGCATGAATCTCTACTGTTAGTTAGGATAAGCAAGAAAATATGGTTAAAACCGTTTCTTTGAATAATAAGTCACTTGAGTAGCTTTTGTTAACTCAAGAAATGAAAACAGTAGACTCTGATATTCTGACCCTATTTGGCATCATGAGGCTTTTACAACACACATGCTCACGCACCTTAAAGATCTCAGTGGTCCCTCTTTCAAAGTTGTTCGAGCGGCTCTTGAGCTGAATAACTTCAGTCTTGCCCTCTTCACCATAGATTTGCAGAAACACCTTGGCATCGGTGCCAGCAGCAAAAACTTCTCCAGTCACAACCGTCACCTCATAATTAATTACTGTAATCATAAAACACATATTAGCTAACAAGCTAAGTACATTTATTTGTATAGGCCATCTTTGGGCACACTGAAAAGAATCCCAGAAGATTCATTACAAATTTGATAGCAGCATTTTGGAAAGCATTTTAATCTCAGGATTTGGATTGTAGTATGTGTTATGAGCTTTACAGTCTCCCAAATTATTGCTAACATGGAATGGTACATTCAGTCTACTCTAGTGTAGTGAATAAAGTGGGCAGTGTGTGTGTGTGTGTGTATGTGTTCTTGTACATTTTTCAATATCCAGTATTTCGCTTGGGTAGATCTCAACCTCCACTTTGCCATCAGCCTCATCTTTGCAGAGCCAGCGGTGACTGGGGAACATATACTGCAGGCCGTGCACTGGCACCCAGATCAACACACTGTCCAAGAACCAACCTGCCTGCAGGCCCTCATTTGTGTGGCCAATCAGAAGTCGATTTACCTGCAGGTCCCATCCACAGGGAGCCGAGGTCATCACACAAATTCAACAAAATAATGCCTTAGTCACAGCATATAGACACAAGAAGAGTGCAATAACTTCACATTTAATTCTCAATCTCCTGTATCTACATTTCTCAGGCACTTTATTAGGAACACCTGTACATCTACTAATTTATGCAATCATCCAAAAAACCAATTATGCAACAGCAGAGCAATAAATAAATCATACATATATGGGTCAACCAACCAATTTCCTTAAAACTGTATGACAGCATTCCAGAGGTAATGTATGCCGTTTTAAAGGTGCATACCAAATATTGACTGGGTTTGATTTTTTTTTTCAGTTTCTAACACTTATTTATGGTTTTTGATTTTTGGGGGGATTTTTTGGAAAGCTTTTCATTTAATTATTTTTATTATATTTTCAATATTTTATTTTTGAAGCATCTACTAAAAAATTCTGAAGGGTATTGGCTGGTTGGATCCAAAAACTTGCCACCGATTTTTTGCATAATGTGGCGCTTACTTGCTTCTGTATCCGCAGGTAAAATCTGGCATAGCCTTGATAATTTCTTTATCTAAAAACTGGTCTATTTCTGAAATGTTTTCTTTTTTTTTAGTGACATACAAACATTTTTCTGTAACACTTAATTTTGCTTGCAACAAGGTGGATTACAGATTGTATCCACACAATTTGGACAAAATTGTCCATCAAATAAGAGTAAATAAGAATAAAAGAAGAGTGCATTAAGTTCACTGCTGCAGGCAGCTGCCAAATGATCTCTCCACTGTTTGCATGAGTGTATGGCAACTTACACACATACTGTACTTTTGTTCTAGAAAATGAAAAGGTGTGTACAAAAAAGGGAAATTAAGAAAAGCAAAGATAAATGAAAAACATTTCAGTTGTGTGTTGATGTAATTGTGAGTGTGATGTAATCAGTATTATATATTTTTTTTACCATGTTGATACAAAGAATTTTAAATGAAGCACAAAGAGAGTCATTTATAATAATGAATAAAAGTTGAGATGTAAGGTGCACTGTCAGAGACTGCAGAAATGTATGTGTGAAAATTCACCTTGCCAAGGTCAATGGTCTCCACAGTGAAGATGTCAGTCTGGCCGGTCTCAAAATAGTTATTGTGACTGGTATCTGAGGCAACAAGCAGGATCTTATTGGTGTCGCCTTTCTCGCCGTAGAGTTTTACGAACACTTTTGAGTCTGAGCTTGCACCGCTAATGCTGCCTGTCTTTATTGCGATGTGGTAACACACATCTTTAAAACACACACACACACACACACATTTTAATTGCTGATTATATTATTGGGCTAGGTGGTAATGATTCAGTGTGTGTGTGTATGAACTCACTGAACAAGCGTTGGCCATCCACACTGGGCACCAGCTCCCGGACTATCTGTCCATCATCTTCACTACGATCCAACCATCTACAGACAGAGAGTGAGTCAGAGAGGCAGAAAAAGTCAGAGAAAGAGAGAAATACTGATTGCATATTAGAGAAAGGGTAAGCAGACATACGGCTAAAGCTAGCGAGCTACTTGTACAAGAATGGCAGAAAAGGTGCAGTCAAAATTACCAGTTACGCCTAACATTATACCTACTGCAGATGGCCCACCAAAGAAAGCAAGAAACAATTGACCTAAGTAGAAAAGGCTATGACAAAAAAGTTTAATGAAGATAAATGCTGCCTTCACATGCTATCAGAATTATGGTAAATACGAGTTGGCAACTTTGAAGTTGCACATGAACACCCCCTCAACTCACAATTTCAAGTGGAATCTTTGGAAATATGTGTGATGCACGAGTTCCCGAGTTGGTATGACCTGCAACCTTCTAATGTGGTGGGGAATAGCATAGCTTCAGTAGTGGATGGTACATAATTGTTTATTTTTTGCAATTACACTATCATTAGCTGTTGCTTGTGTACATCTGTAATCTGTGTACACTTTGCTTGATATAAAACAATACAATTTAGCATGTGCATTAAGGAGTCAAAACAGGATTTTCACAAGAAACACTAGAGAAGGACCTTGTATCTGTTATTTCATTTCACTCTGACAACAAAGCACCCGAACATGACATTCACTTGTAATTCTGATTACACAAGTGGAAATTAGGATCTTCTGACTAACACATGAAGACAGCAAAACAAAACGAGAGTGAACATTGCTTTGGCTTTTCAATGGTAGTAACGACTGAGAACTTATTTGATTTGGTTTGTTTTTTGGGATAATTTTGTTAGTTTGATATGACAATGAGATGCTATGCTCCTTTCCCCCGTGCTCTTTCTAGTGGACTTGTCCTTCAGTAGTAATCAGTGTGTGTGTGTGAGAGAGAGAGAGAGAGAGACAGAGACAGAGAGAGTGTGAGTGTTTGTAACGCAACACTATCCTCTGGTCTAGCTTGTGTTTCCAGCGCATTGTGTTCCCATCGTTTAGTCTCCATTAGTAACCAGGCACTGTTTCCTCATCTACATAAGGACTTAAACACCACTCTCACACCTATGCACAACCTCTCTCTCTCTCTCTCTCTCTCTCTCTCTCATTCACACACACACACACACTCACACACACACATTTTCTATATACCAGTCTACTCACACACAGATCACACAGACTCTCAAAGGTTGGAAATTGTTTTGATTACGAGGCTTACAGGATGGAAGTGGCTATAACTAACAATGGAAGAAGCCAATGGCTGCAATGTGTTCTGTCAGTGCTAGGAATGCTAAGAATGTTATCATCTGATACAATATTAATCATATACATGTTTTACATATGTCAATTGATCATACAAACAGGTGACAAATGAGAGTAAAATCCACAAGCCACCAGAACAGCTTAAACTGCACCTTGGCAATGGCTCTACGAATTTGGACCTGTCCTGGAGATATAAACACCATTCTTTCAAAAGATAGTCCCTCAGTTTGGGTTTGATGATGGTGATAGAGAGCATAGTATAAGATGTCAGTCCAAAATGATCAATATTTGACCTTTCAGAGGTCCAATCTCAGTTTAATTGGGTTTAAGATTTGTGAAATGCATAGCATCGTTTTTCTATACTCATCAAACCATTCAGTGACCCCTCGTACCATATAGACGGAGACAGAAGAACAATCCCATCAGGATAGAAATTTATTGTTATAGGGTAAAGGTGATCAGTCAGAGGAGTTCTATACTGGTTTGCAGTGACTTTTCCCTCTACAGAGAATAGTTGACCCAATCCATGCCAGCAAAATGCCCTCACAGCATAAGATACATACATTTTTCCATTCATTGTCACCTTTGTATATTTATCAACACATGGTTGAGGAACTGATTGACAACTGAAACTGGCTCCAATGCTGTCTACTGTAGAGACTCTTCTTAAGGAACTGAAATATTTAGTGATACATGGGCAGTTCAATTTCATTTTCATTCACTGTGAAAATGCAAACAAAATGGTGAATTTCTAATTTAAATATTGACTTTATAATAACACAACAGGGCTTGATGAAGTCTTCTTGTCCACCACATATAGAGTCACGGGTCTAGACACACAGACACCCATTGTTATACATATGCTTACATTTCTATAACCCTTTTCACACCCTTTTGTGCACACAGTACATATGAAAATTTTTGCATGTGAATAATTGTTTGGGACTCTTATAGCTTTTAAAGTAATTGTATGGTTGACTTGCCTGTTACAGAGAAACTCCACATTGGTGGACTCTGGTTGACCCTCCTCTCTGATCAGCACTTTATCCAGGAACCAACCACAACCTCCACCCCGCCCATCATGACCAATCCTCACCCTCCTGAGGGTCCCAAGTGATACAGCCTCTATCACAAATTCATCTGCCTGAGGAAAACAGAGAGAAAGAGATATAATCCATTTTAGGGATGTAATCCATTTTTAACTATGTAACTGCATTTAGTATGCATTGGTCTTTTGTTTGTCATTGCTACACACGTCAGTTGATCTTGGCAAAGAAAAAGAGTCAAAAAAGAGGGATCACAAATGTGTGGTCATAAGATAAAGTCTGTCCTTTTCAGCTCTCTTATGTTGGCCAAATTTAAGCTTTGCATGTTGCACGTTGCTGCACACATTCTCATAATTGTATTTACTTTTTCCAAACCTATTGGACCAAACTGTAACTCTGACAATAGAATTTAAGTTTTTCTCATAGCTAACAGTCATATTTGTGTATGGAAATTGCCAGAAGTCATCCGGTGATAAGCTTAATTAGCTAACTAGCTAGTCACCCTTAACTAACTACAATAGGCAAAAATGGGCAATTACACGAGTGGAAAAACTACTTACATTCTCTCTGACAAGAACTCTTAAAAGAACATATTTTTGATTAATAGTTTTTCTTTCAAGAACACATGTGGCAACATTGTTCTTTCAACGCAAAAGAGACTGATGGTGTAGACCTGCAACAACCAACACATAAGGGGTTAAAAATTTTTATTAGATTTCAGCTGGGGCCAAGTCTGAAATGTCTGGTAAGATTGAAAATTTGTCACATAAAGGATGTTTGCATGAGGAAGGCAAAGAAGCCCAAAATTCTCTGTTTCTTGAGGTTTTTGAGGTTGGCATGGTTTAAAATCAGCTATTAGTTTCCATCTCCATCACAGGCTGTTTGGAAGGGTGCCATGAAAGAAGGGCTTCTTAAGAGCAATCTACAAAATTCAACATCTAAACTCCACTAAGTATCATTGCAGCTGCAGTCAGAATAGGGTGTTGACCGTTTTGGCCATGCATGCCATCTGAGTGTTTGACAAAAACAGAGGACTGCATATAAAAAGTAACTCACTTTTTAAAAATATAATAAAATTGAAAATACTGAAAATTTTCAATGCTTAAAATTTATTAACTTTTGTTGTCACTTTTATAACTAGTTACTGAATAACTTACGTTGCCCTTCTCAAATTTGTTGACATTGGTTTTGCTCATAAACATGAACCTCTCTCCTGTGTCCCCCAGGTCTCCAACCAAACTCATATACACACTTGCATCTGTCCCACTGCCAGTTACATTCCCCGTGCAGACTGTAACTCGATATTTCACCACTGAAAAACAATAATAGTAAATGATCGTGGTACAAGAACACAATTTAACAGAAATGTCAGATATGTCAGAAAAGCAAAAATAATAATAATAATAATAATTTACCATCATCAAATGTGGTCAACAATTATTGAATATTTAGCCATTAGGTTTGTTAAGGATTGATGATTTTTATTGCTGAAGTTAAATGTCTGCATGTGGATCTGTATCATCCATCCATCCAATATCTATACTGCTTTATCCGTCTGGGTCGCGGAGTAAGCTGGAGCCAATCTCAGCAGACATTTCGGGCGAGAGGCGGGGTACACCCTGGGCAGGTCGCCAGTCCACCACAGG
>JAQQZX010000011.1:15301579-15340838 GCA_030068355.1 Notoglanidium maculatum
CTGGGTGACCCGGGGATCGAACCCAGGACCTTCTTGCTGTGAGGCGACAGTGTTAACCACCACACCACCGTGCCGCCAATTTCTATACATATACATATACATATACATGTATACATATGTGTTGGTTTATAGTATGATTTGTATGAAAAGATATTTAAATCTTGTCAGTATTTGTAAGAAGTGCTTGTTTGGGGAATAAGTGCTAGGACTGAGGCAGTTTCTTCTCACAGTTAGTGCCTCGTCTAATTCTTTTTGCCTTCCTGTTAGGGAACAATACAAAAACTGAGTAATGAGTTATATTGATATACATATGGAAACTCATGAGTACAATCATATATATGTATTTAACAATGCCTTTATTTTACTGCTCAAGTGCATAGTTTACATTGTTTATTATAAATAGTAATGATTGTACAAACTCACATGTATAATAAAGTAGCATGAATAATTTTCAAAGTACATATCATTACCATAATGCTGGCATGACCTGCTTCAGCACTGGATTGTGTTGTGCTAGCTCTGATGCGGGAGTCAGGAGGGTTTGTACGTACAGGTGTCTCCAAATTGTCGTAGCATTGTTGCAAAACGCCAGCTGTACTTTAACTTTCTTTTCATCGACAGGTTCAAGTGATCTCAGACAACCTGGACCTGGGTCGCTTTCTGGCTCCGACCATTTTAGTAATTATAACAAAATGCTAGTTCAAAACCAAAGTCAGTAAGTCCTGCAAACAGTCCAATGGGAGCTAACAGAGTACTATAGATCAGGCTCAAAGTCAAAAACAGATGACCGCAATAACACGGCTCGGTACAAGACACTCAGGTGACTGAGGCCAGACTTCGCAAATAAACTGAGGTTTAGAAATGAAAAATAATCACGGAACTTAAACATTTATTTTTATTTGGTATAATTTTAGTATTTTTATTTTATTTTGGAAACAAAAAAAAAAATAGATTGTCGGGTATTCATTTGTGTTTCAGTTTTAAACAGGGGCCAAACAGGTGGAGGGTTTCGAAACAGCGGGTGACGTCATGAAACGCAGTTTTTATGAGGGGCCGTTTAGGAAATGATTCAGACTTCACACAAACACATGAAACTCTCACACACGCATCCATACTACTGAAAACCCACACACTTATATGAGAAACGCTCATATAGACACATGTGAAACACACATTCACACACACACACACACATATATGAAATGCTCATTCACACACAAAGACACACAAAATACATGAGCACACACACATGAAATGCTCACACACACATGAGATGCCCACACACACACATGAGATGCTCACACAGACGCATGTGAAACAGTCTTGTGAGCTTTTCACCTGTGTGTGTGAGCATCTTATGTGTGTGAGCATTTCATGTGTGTGTGAATGTGTTTTTCACATGTGTCTACATGAGCGTTTCACATAAATGTGTGTAAGTTTTCAGTAGTATGGATGCGTGTGTGAAAGTTTCACATGTGAATGTGTGCGTGTTTCATATGTGTTTGTGTAACAAAAGTCCGAATTATTTCCTAAACGCCCCATTGCCCGGACTTGTTTTCCGGTCACACCAGCTCCGCCCCACAAGGAGGAGGAGGAGAAACGGGAGATTGCATGGGACGGCAGGGGACTTGGTGAGTAGCCTAAATATTTCTTTGCTATTTTTGCACATAGTGCAAGAAATCGTTATCACGTAACAGTAAATGTGAAACTACAGCTTGCCCTGTCGGCGATTGTAAAGTTGACTTTTACCTAGCTAGTGTCTTCAGAGCAAGCTTTTTCTTTTGTTTTTTTGTCACCAAGAGCTGCATGTGTTTTCCGTTTGTCATTTTAAATGGACGCAGCTTGATGCCATATGATTAAAGTTGTGTTGCCCAGAGCCCCTAAAGCAGGGCTGTCGAACCTTACCTGCAGAGGGCCGCTGTGGGTGCAGGTTTTCATCCCTACCAAGCAGAAGCTACACCTGAGTAGTTGGAAAACCAAGATCAACTGATTAAACAAGTGGAATCAGGTGTGGCTCCTGCTTGTCTGTAATGAAAACCTGCTCCCACACCGGCACAGGTGTGTTTCTGCACAGGTTCGTTGTTTGTTCTGCAAACAAAAAATCCTTTACACTTTTTGGTGCACGTGAGAAACTGTAAAGGGTGTTTTTGTTTGTTTGTTTGTTTGTTTGTTTGTTTGCCCATGTCTCGTAGATGTGCCATAGTTATTTTTCCTTTATATTTCATGCTGTGCACAATGATCCACTGGATTCAGTTCAGGGACTCGTTCCTCAAAAATCCACATTAATAATTTGAATATATTGTTGTTTGCTTTATCATGTTTAAAGGAAATTTCCTGGTAAAAGCCTGCAAATATTTGGCTTACTGTGTTGATTTGGAGCACTGTTCGTATTGGTTAAGCTGCAAGTTGACAGTTTTATAATAAATAATTTGATCACCACTGGAATTGCTGTGTATGTGTTATTTATTCTGACTGAAGTGAAATAAATTACAATACTCAAAAAAATGATGTAACGACATGGACATTTTTGAGTAGAATGGAAGCAAAATAAAGAAGTTAGAATAGTAATATTAGTAATATGACAAAAAAACTGGTTCAACTGAATTAAGTTTTTAGAGATCAAATCATATCTTGTTGGCTGTATTAAACAAATTGGATTTGTTTAGCTATTAAAGTCTCGTTATTTTCTCAATAATAGCTGAGTTGGTATTTAAAATGATGCAAATTGTTGCCTTGTTTTTTATTATTATTATTATTAATTTTTATTCAACCAGTGTTTTCTTTTTAGAGTGTTCCCTTTAAACGTTGTTAATCTAACTCTGGGCGGTTCGTTCTTATTCCACATAGGTCTTGGCTGTTTTGAAGAGCAGTAGTACAGAAGCACTAATGATCTTGATTTAACCTGAAACACATAATGAAACGAAATAAACCACCAGAGAAGACATTTGGAAAACGACAAAAAAGAGAAGAAGAAAAACAAGATGAAGAGGAAGGGAATGGAAAACAAGTCAGCAGTAAGAATGACCATTTTCTTTGAGTTTATGATTTTAGCGATGTAAATTACCACATGAACTTCTTTCTGATGTCTGTAGAGTGGACCTGGGGTTTGCAAAGTAACTGTTACTGCATAGGGAGTGCAAGATAATGGCAGGATACATCTAATGTCGTTAATTTTCATTATTAATGGCATAATTACAGGAGCTATAAAGATTCTTACATTAAGATGTCTTGCTACAAGTGTATTTGTTTTGTTTCATGTGCAGAAATTACGAATATATACAAGAAAAGGCTTTAACATGATAATGAATTAGGTTTGTTAATATTGTTAAATTAATATTGTAAAATTAATTAAGTTTGTTAATATTGTTAACATAATCAAGCAAATAGAGGAGAGTGCTGTTGATCAATGTATTTCTTCCTCTGTTCTCACTCATAGAACTTAGAGTTTTGCTGTATGGAGAAAAGCTGTCTGGGAAAAGCTCTGTGATTAACATAGTGTTTGGGAAAGATCTGCTTCAGTCGAACAGAAGGACCGTTTATTGTAAGACGTTTCAGGAGAATGTGCATGGAAGGGAGCTGATGCTGGTTGACACTCCTGGCTGGTGGAGGGATTTCCCACTTAGTGACACTGCAACATTTCTTAAAAAGGAGCTTGTGTATGGATTTTCTTTATGCAAACCTGGACCACATGCAATCCTTCTTGTCATAAAGGTTGGCCTTCCATTTAATGAAAGACACAGAAAGTCTATGGAGGAACACCTTACACTTCTTGGTGACAAAATCTGGAGACATGCCCTTGTGTTATTCACCAGTCACTCCAAAGGTGCCAAAACTAAAGAAGTAGAAGAATATATAAAAACTGGAGGAGAAGCCCTACAATGGGTAATAGAAAAATGTGGGCACCGATGGCATTTCTTTGATGATACAGTCCCAAAGGATGTCTCACAAGTCTTCTCATTACTGGACAAGATTGAGGATATAATCCAAACGAACAACACAGCTTGGTTTGAAATTGATCCAAAAATATTGCAGAAGTCAGAGGAGTGGAGGAAGAATGTAATGAGCAGAGCAAGAGACAGAGAGATAAGCATGCAAGAACAACAAAAAAATTACAACAAAGAAGGTACCTTTTCATATATTGGATCTTAAGTGGGACAATCTTAATTATAATTTAAGTCTAAACCTTTCTCTGTAATGTTTATCTTTCTACAGAGCTGAGAATTATGCTGATGGGTTGGGTGATGTCTGGAAAGAGTGTATCTGGGAACACCATCCTGAATAAAGATGAGTTTGCTGTTACTGGCAAAAGTACTGCTAAATGTCAAATAGGACATGGAGAAGTTTCTGGAAGGCCAGTAACTGTGATTGATACACCAAGCTGGTGGAAGTTCTTTCCATCTCAGTACACTCCAGAATGGATCAAGTCTGAAATTTTGGGTGTCGCATTTCAGAAGCAAAACCCGCCACATACTGTACTTCTAGTTATTCCAGCAGACACGTCTTTCAAAGAGGAACAGAGAAACATCATTGAGGAGAACATGAAGATTCTGGGAGAACAAGTGTGGAGACACACCATAATATTGTTCTCATGGGGTGACATGCTTGGAGACATGACCATAGAACAACACATTGAGAGTGAAGGCAAGGACCTACAGGTACTGGTTGAGAAATGTGAAAACAGATATCACGTCTTTGACAATGAAAAGAGAGAGAACCGTTCTCAGGTCACAGAACTGTTACAGAAGATTGATGAGATGGTGTCCAGGAATTTCACCTTATTTCACTTGGGTGCTGAGAACAGAGATGGAGAGATGGACACCCTAAAGTCCGCAAAAGTCAACGATGATGGGGACGTGAAAGAAGTTGCCTTATTAATAGATGAAGAATGGAAAAGAAGGGATAGAGAATTTCTGGAAAAGGTTTTGCAATTAAGCAAGGATTACTGGAGAGGTGCCCATTTCAAAGAAGATAAGAGCATGGAGTTACTAACCAGTTGTACGTGTGTATTTATTTTCTGTATTAAATTAACTTCAACTTTTGAGATATTAATTTGTACATGTTATAAAATAGAACTATTATTACCTTTACAGTTAGCAAGATGCATCCAGCTACAGAAGTCAAAGCGACAAATGGGGCTCCGAGCCACAAATGTCACATGGAGCTGGAGTCTAACAGTAAGTGAATCACTTTTACTGTTAGATTGTAATGATGATAATTGCTGTTCACTTTAATATGATGTGCTAGTTAGCACGGACGATTGCTTTAAGACCAATGCGTCTATATTACTCAGTACTCTTGGTAAAATGTAATATTTTTTTAAGTACATTAATTTGACCCAATATCAGTATCAAATACAGTGCCTCTATGACTTATTCACCTCCTAGTGATTATTTCTCTTTATCAAATGTAAGTATATTTTTTACTAATACTCTACAAATATTAAATTAAATTAATTATTTAGATGTTCTCAAATTATTTAAAAATAACTCAACTAAACACTGCATACTCAATAACATTTAAGTCTGGGTTTTATTCAGCCTATCCAGAACACAAACCTTTTTTTTTCAAGCCATTCCTGTGTAGTTCTTGCCTTACTTGCTTACTTTTTGCCATCATTCGTACATTGGCACAGCAGCAATAAAAAATAAATAAATTAATTAAATTTTTTTTTAGCTGGACCCCTTAAGGAAGTGGACCAAGTCTCCCTTGTAGATCAGAAGGTGCTTTTTTCACTTATCTAAGTTGTAAGGAAGATCAAGGTGTGATTGGTGCTACAAATGTAAATAGCAAGACAGAAAGACAGTGATGGCAGCAATGAAGAAATAAAGGTGATCAAAATGTTTTAAAACTGACCTGGAAGTGGTCTAGAACTGCCACTGCTTCTGTGTTTCACTGAGACTACTCAAACACTCATAATGGATGTGTAATGTAGTACTGTATGGCTTTTATTCTGCATATGTTAAGCTGTGTATTTTATTTTAACCTCTGGGGGAGTGATACCCGAAAAGAGATTAATAACAAGAGCGTAATGAGATGCCTGTTAAGGGGTATGAACGATCTAAAACTCTCCAATATTTACAACCTCCAGGCATTGTTCTAAACATGACAGATGGAAAAGGGACCAGAAACCTAAAGATGTGCGGACGCACAACAATGGCCATAAGTAGAACTAGGTTGAAGAATGGGTTTTACTGGTGGCTAACAGCTCCTTGTAATAACTGTGCTTTGTTTTTGAGCCAAGTGAGTCTCTTACCTTAAATGATCTGTTATAGCCAAGGTCTTGTGTAATAATAAACTGGTACAATAGCAGAAGGATCAAAGTGCAGAGTTTATTCTGAAAGACGATAGGTCCAAAACATAAATGTGAAACAAGCTCAAAGGTCAAAATCTGACAACAGGTAAAGGCATATAACCAGATGCAGGTTTATCCACAACTGGAAAATGAAACACAAACAAAGGTTAGAATATTAGACTATAAAACAGTAATACTTAGTATTGCACATCAAGACTAGCAAAGCAGACTGACTAGGTACTGCAGAAATACACATTTTAATAGGAACACCTGTAAACCCGCTTGTTCATGACTGTTTAATCAAATCATTTTACAGCAGGGCAATGTACAAAACCATGCACATACAGGTCAAGAGCTTCAGTTAATGTTCACATCAAACATCAGGGTGGGGAAACAATGTGATCTTGGTGGCTTTGACTGTGACATGGTTGTTGGTGCCAGAAGGGTTTGAGTATTTCAGAAACTGCTGATCTCCTGTGTATGTCATGTCTTCCTCAACCTCGGGTCCTCTACAAGAGGCCTGGGAGTTTGAGGCTTCTGCACAGTATCTTAGCTGTTCCTAGAACTGAACATTTCTAGACGGAGACCTCAGTTGCCATACTTGGGATCTGTTGGAGCCTCTCTCCAACTTTGTGAGGCACAGCCCCTAATGCTCCTATTACCACTGGAACCACTTTGGACTTCACCTTCCACATCTGTTCCAGTTGTTCCTTCAATATATGCTGCCCCAGCCAGCATCTTGAACCCAGCTACTATGTGTTGGGCAGTGGCAGAGGTGTCTTTTATATATTTATAACATTTAACAAAGCAAATAGGTAAGAGCCTCCCATTGGATAATTACTGTATGGATGATTGTTTCAGCTGGCAACAAGTTATTTAACCCCAGCTGACGCAGTGAGGAGCTTCTCATTTCTTAAACAACCATGTCAGAAGACACATCCTGTGGTCGTGGAAAAGATGTTAATCTGTTTCAGAAGGGTCAAATTATTGGCATTCATCAATCAAAGAAAACATCGAAGGAGATTGCTAAAACTACTAAAATTGGGTTAAGAACTGTCTGACGCATCATTAAAAACTGGAAGGATAGTGGGGACCCATCATCTTCGTGGAAGAAATGCGGTCGGAAAAACATCTTGAATGATCGTGATCGGCGATAACTGAAACGTTTGGTGAAATCAAATCGTAAAAAAAAATCAACAGCTGAACCCAAGGCTATGTTCAACAGTGACAGTAAGAGCATTTCCACACGCACAATGCGAAGGGAACTCAAGGGATTGGGACTAAACTGCTGTGTAGCCTTAAGAAAACCACTCATCAGTGAGGCTAATTGGAAAAAAGGGTTCAATTTGCTAGGAGCATAAAGATTGGACTCTGGAGCAATGGAAGAAGGTCATGTGGGCTGATGAGTCCAGATTTACCCTGTACCAGAGTGAATGGCGCATCAGGGTAAGAAGAGAGGCGCATGAAGTGATGCAGTCATAATGCCTAGTGCCTACCGTACAAGCCTGTGGGGGCAGTGCTATGATCTGGGGTTGCTGCAGTTGGTCAGGTCGAGGTTCAGCAACGTTATGTGCCCAAAGAATGAGGTCAGCTGACTACCTGAATATACTGAATGACCAGGTTATTCCATCAGTGAATTTCTTCTTCCATGATGGCACGGGTACATTCCAAAGATGACAATTCATCGAGCTCAAATTGTGAGAGTGGTTCAGGGATCATGAGACATCATTTTCACACATGGATTGGCCACCACAGAGTCCAGACCGTAACCCCATTGAGAATCTTTAGGATGTGCTGGAGAAGAATTTGCGCAGCGGTCTCTACAAGATCCTGGTGAAAAATTAATGCAACTCTGGACTGAGTTCAGAGCTCCTGCACTTGTAACTTGTTTTCTCTGACAAAAGTCTTGCATGAAGATTTCCAGGTATTTCTCTCGCTCTCACTCACATACACAGAAAGTCAAGAGTATGCCGAGATAACCAAGACAGACTCACAAGCACCATTTTTTTACTCACTCACTCCTGTACTGATTTACACCACTGAAAGTCAAAATAATGCATAAGCATGCATTATAAAACAATATCAGTAAATTAAATATTATAACAATATATATTTTTTACTTCATGAACTTTCCTTTCAGTATTGAATCAAGAAGAGCAAGCTGTATGTGTGTGGGGGTTTCATCTACTCCACCCCTAAACATAATTTTATAGGATATATGATAGGATACATACACCTGCGTAGTGTGTTATATAATTCATATTTTCTTAAAGAGCATGATACACTGACATTTCAGAGGTCAGATGACTAAAACACTGACATATGACCTTCTAATCTTTCAATGGGCTTGTTCCTTTTCTTCTAGTGAAGTGCTCCTGAAGTATCATGTTCAGTATCATCATCAAAATAGATGCACTAATGACACCTCTTTATACTTTGGCCAGTGTTCTTAAAATTTCCAGGTGGATGGATGGAACCTTGTCACTGTTGTTAATAGTTTTGCTGCTGAATGTAGTTCAGAAAAATTTCAGCTGCCCAATGTACTGAAAACGGTTGGAAAACAGTTATATTTGTCCACAACGCTAGAATATACCATAGATTAGGCTCAAGAACACAGATTGCTAATAGTGCACTGGGTTGGTTGGGATGGTTTTTCATTTTTTTCAATTTTCAACTGAATTTCAATTTTCAATTGAAATTTAAATTTCAACAAAAGAATTATGGTTTTTAAATTTTTGTACATTCCAGACTGGTTTCAAAGCGGCACATCCCACAGAGACTGCCCTTTTGGCTGTGACTGAGAAGCTACATGCTGCTAGATCAACCAAACTGTCATCAGTCCTCATCCTCCTTGACCTTTCAGCAGCGTTTGACACAGTTAACCTCAAAACTCTCTTGTCCATCCTTAGGAGACTTGGAATTTGTGGCTCAGCATGACAATGGCTTGCTTCATACCTAGAAGGCCGGTCATATCAGGTGATGTGGAAGGGATCCACATCTACTCCATGCAGGCTCTCCACTGGTGTCCCTCAGGGCTCGGTACTTGGTCCACTTCTGATTTCCCTCTATACTAGATATCTTGGTGAGGTAATATCCTCACATGGGTTCTCATACCACTGCTATGCAGATGACACTCAACTAATTTTCTCCTTTCCTCCCTCAGACACTAATGTTTCTGCCCAGATGCTCCCTCAGACACTCATGTTTCTACCTCTTCATGTCTGGCCGATATCTCATAACGGATGGCAGCTCTCTCTTCTTCAACGTCAGAAGGATCTGTCCTTTTCTTTACACACAGGCCACTCAGGTACTTGTTCGGTCCCTTGTTATCTAGAGACTAGACTACTGTAACGCACCCCTAGCAGGTCTGCCTCTGAACGTCATTTGACCTCTGCAACTGATCCAGAATGTGGCTGCACGACTTGTTTTCATCCTTCCCAAGTTCTCACACACCACACTACTGCTATGTTCTCTTCACGGCTTCCTGTAGCTGCCCGTATCAGGTTCAAAACACTAATGCTTCCCCACAAAGCCAAAAATGGACCAGCACCCCACTACCTCATAGCACTTATCACACCCTGCACTGCACCGCGCTCCTTCCAATCCTCCAGCACTGCTCGACTGGTTTCACCATCTCTCAAGGTACAAAGAAGACATGCATCTAAACTCTTCTCTGTTTTGGCACCTAGGTGGTGGAATGAACTTCCGCTAGATGTCCAAATAGCTGAGTTACTGGATGTCTTCAAATGATGACTAAAGATCTACCTCTTTCGGAGTACTTATACTAGCATTTTATTTATTCCTCACTTTAAAAAAACCTTTATGTGTTATTTGCTAACAGAGTTTTAGTGATGATTTTCTTAACCTAGGTCACCCTAGTGAACCACTATCAGAAAATAATTACTGATAGAGACTTCAAAGCACTTATGTAAGTCACTCTGGATAAGGGCGTCTGCCTAATGCAACAAATGTAAATGTAAATGCAATCGTTTGTCAGGCTGGTTGGTTGGATGGATGGATGGATGAAGCCAAAGAACAGAATTAGTTATTCCAAATGAATTTATTTACACATTTGATACAGAGAGAATTGCACATAGTACAGTAAAACCATGTTAGAAAGCTTTCTTTATATGTCATAAATGTCCCTTTTGTCATTTAATTTAATTCTTCAAATTCTTAAGTGAATGATTTCTGATTCTAGTATGGGGATAATAATATGTAGAACATGCTTAATAAGATGCTGTGTTTGTGTCTGGCACTGGAAAGGGTCTTCTATGGATAAATCAGACAACGTTATTCAGTTTAACACTGATCAACCTCAGAATGTGATCAATTATTCACCATTTCAGTGCAATCTGACACCACCTCTATGTGACCATAATGAATCAATTATGTTCGTTCTGCATCACAGTGTACATATTTCCTAACGGTGAGTGTGCAGAAATACAGAGAATGTTGCTGTTGCTCTCCAAAAAAGGTTCACACCTTCCAGAAAACAAATTTTCAAGTAAGCCCATCCCACCCAGAGAGATTCATTATACATTTGTCAAACAGTGCCAGTTCTGAATAATGTGAATTAAATATTTTGAAAGATTTTAAAATGTTAAGATTAAGCTAAGTTAAGATTAACCCAAAGAATGCATTCTAAATGGTGGGAGCAAGGAGGGAATATCATGCGCCACATAAAGGCCTGAAGAACAAAAGAGAAAGGCAGACAATCTAAAAAAAAAAAACTAAAATTGATTTTTCCCTAAAAGACTGATTTTTCCCTAAAAGAATGATTTTATTAGAATAATTTTATTTTGAGGTTTTTCTTTTAGTTCAATAGTCACTGTAACTTATAGTTTTGGAAAAACTAAACTCCAGTATGATATTTTAAGACATCACTTGTGTGTTATACTGCACTTTTGTCTTCTGTTGCATATATTTTCTTTAAAAAATGTCTTTTTTAAAAAACCTCCTTTTTCCTTTTTCCTAGTCCTCACTGCTCTCTCAAAAGAGCACAGACAAAACACTTCCATGTATACAAATCATTAATCTGGTAGAAATATCTGTTTTTGAAAACCTCAGTTCACTGTGAGACACACGGACTGTGAGACACACGGTGGTCCAAACAGTGTCATAACAGAGTTAAGACAGTCTCGTATGACAAATCGTTTGTAATTGAGAAATGGTCATAAAAACTAACACTGTAACAGCTTCATAAATTCTGCATAACAGTTTTAAATTGTTTAAAACACTCAAATTATTTAAGCCAACAATTGTGAAATGAAATTATATTTCCACTTTGTTATGCTGACACATTTGCAGTTACTTATCAATAAATTATACAGCAGTGATCATGATATTTTTATTTTATTATTCCCATATATAAATCTATTTATATATGTGTATCCAGTCCAAACATTCTTAAAAGGCAATACTTCAATATTCTTTTACCTCTGTGTACATACCCCATTATTTTCAATGCCACTTTGAATGCAGTGCTGTTTATACTGTTTTTTGGCTTGTTTTGTCTAGATATGAAAAGTTTTGTCCTATCTCTATGCAAATCTGTTTGCTGTGTTTGAGACCAAGAACTTTATAACAACCAGTCTTTATAGTTGCAACAATAACTTATGAACAGAGAAGCATTTACAAAATTATTAACAGTATTTTTTTCATGACAATAATAAGTATTTTATATTTAAGTGATAAATAGTTCTATGATGTACAAGTGACATATGTAGGCTTATTGAGATTTTGTGGCCCTTTCACAGAATAAAACCACCATTTTGCTGTTTCACAAAAAACAACTGCACAAAATACTTTGCACAAAACAAGCACCATGTAGCAACGGCACAGACAAAATTATATGTTATTTATATCAAAAACATAACGTGAAACAAAAGGGTTGGCCTTAAAGACAGCGATATTGTGTTTCGGACACTAAATCTGACCCCTGGCTTCAAGTCACTCACCCGGATCAGAAGTCATCTCAGTGGAAACCACATTAGCACATCTCAAAATATTGTCTTTCACATGCAAACACAATTAGAAGCTCATTTTGAGTTTCACATCACTGGCTTTCAATTGGAAGCTCCACACTTGAAAAAAATGCTAACCAAACGGCAGCTTCGGTGGTGAATGCCATCACCTGCACACCTCCGTATGCACATGCAAGATTCCACGTGCGTGCATGTGGAGGAAGTTGAAGAGCTCGTGCGGCATGTCATGGAAGCCTGGCCGCGGTTTGACGTTGTCATAGTAGTGGTGCGTAACGAATATGCCTGCTGGGTTCATAGGGAATGCCCAGAAACCGTAGAGGTGCACTTCCTGACACAGTTCAAGTGCCGCAGTGGCCAGCATGAGGCCACTGCTTAAGCGTTTGGCACGGATACCCTGCGCCGCCCAGAAGCGTTGTGCACCAAGGAGGTACTGTGGGTGGAAGAACAAAACACTGTGTGCAGCATGGTTACCGAAGTCATCCAGCGCATACTTGACACGAAAGGACACATCAGTGTTGCGTGCATTATAAAATGCAGGCAGCACCACAGATGCATTCTTGTAGCTTGCCAGGACATCAAAGAACGGCCGCCGCCACTTCTCCAGTTTCTGGAACCTGTATGTGTGCATGGATTTTTGTGTGAATTGGTTTGTGGGTGAGAGAGAAAGAGAGAGAGGTAGTATACATGAGCAAATGCATTTGTATTTTTTTGCAATGCAACACATCTGTTCTTCTGTTAAAGGGTTTACGCATCCAAGTTTGACATAAAATCAGTATATATAATTCGTGTGTAGTTGACTTTTTTTTTATAATTGGAGAATGTAAAAAATTATATACAATTAATTTACACCTCCAATTCCAAAAATGTTGGGATGCAGTGCAAATTGTAAATAAAAACAGAATGGAATGATATGGAAATCAAATAAACCCATATTTTATTCATAATAGAACATAGAAAACATACCAAATGTTTAAACTGAGAAAATATATCATTTTAAGGAACAAATAAGGTAATTTTGAATGTCATGGCAGCAACATGTCTCAAAAAAGCTGGAACAAGGCCATGTTTACCACTGTGTGGCGTCCTCTCTTCTTTTAACAACAGTCTGTAAACGTCTGGGGACTGAGGAGACCAGTGACTCTAGTTTTGGGAGAGGAACGTTGTCCCATTCTTGTCTGATACAGGATTCTATTTGCTCAACTGTCCTAGGTTTTCTGTGTTGTATTTTACATTTTATGTGCCAAATGTTCTCAATGGGTGAAAGATCATGACTGCTGGTAGGTATAATGTTGTAACTGATGCAGTGTGTGGTTTGGCATTGTCGTGTTGGAAAATGCAAGGTCTTCCCTGAAAGAAACTTCATCTGGATGGGAGCATATGTTGCTCTAGAACCTGGATATATCTTTCAGCATTGCTGGTGCCTTTTCTGATGTGCAAGCTGCCCATGCCATAAGTACCAATGCACCCCCGTACCATAAGAGATGCTGGCTTTTGAACTGAGTGCTAATAACATGCTGGGTGGTCCTTCTCCTCTTTAGTCTGAAAGACACGGCGTCCCTGGTTTCCGAAAAGAATTTCAAATTTAGATTCGTCTGACCACAGAACAGTTTTCCACTTATCCACAGTCCATTTTAAATGAACTTTGGCACAGAGAAAATGTCTGGATCATGTTCAAATACGGCTGCTTCTTTGAATGACAGAGTTTAAACTAGCATCTGTGAATTGCACGGCGAATTGTGTTCACTGACATTATTCCACTGGATATATTCCTGAGCCCATTTAGTCATGTCTGTTACAGAATCATGCCTGTTTGTGATGCAGTGCTGCCTAAGGGCCCGAAGATCACGGGCATCCAGTATGGCTTTTCAGCTTTGTCCCTTACGCACAGAGATTTCTCTAGATTCTTGGAATTTTTTTAATATATTATGTACTGTAGATGATGATATATTTAACCTCTTTGCAATTATGCTGAGGAACTTTTTTCTGAAATTGCTCCACTATTTGTTTTGGGGGATTGGTGATCCTCTGCCCATCTTTATTTCTGAGAGACACTGCAACTCTAAGATGCTCTTTTTATACCCAATCATGTTACTGACCTGTTGCCAATTTACCTAATTAGTTGCAACTTGTTCCTCCAGCTGTTGCTTTTTTGTACCACTAACTTTTCCAGCCTCTTATTGCCCCATCCAAACTTTTTTGAGACGTGTTGCTGTCATGAAATTCAGAATGAGCCAATATTTTTCCTGAACTACCACAATGTCTCACTTTCAACATTTGATGTTTTCTATGTTCTGTTGTGAATAAAATATGGGTTTATGAGATTTCTATATCATTGCCTTCTGATTTTATTGACAATTTGCACAACATCCCAACTTTTCTGGAATTGGGGTGGTAAGAAATGTGTTTATAAAATAATACATATGCTAATACAGTACTGTGCAAAAGTCTTAAGCAGGTGCATGCTGTAAAGTAAAGATGACTTCAAAAATAATGAATTAAAAATACTACAATGTGCAGTAACAGTAATAAACCAAACAAAATCAATATTTGGTGTCAGGACCCTTTGCTTTTTTTCTTAAGCAGTAGTCCCAAGTACAACTTTTGAAGTTTTATAAGGACATTAGTGGAGTGGCTACACTTGACAAAAAGCCTCGGCCAGAAAAGACCAATTAACTTCACCACACAATTTACTATCACATACCTATTATTTGAACTTTTCTGGACACATGCATAAATACAAACCGTTAGCTCTTTCTATTGAAAACTTTTGAATCATTGAGATGTTTCATAGGAAAAGGTTAGTGTAATCATGCTAACTACCTAGCCATATAGCAATCGTGCTAGCTACCTAGTCATGTAGCCTCCATCCAACCAGCCAGCTACTGAAAAATGCACAAAAGCCATTTGTTTGTCAGTTAATACACACACTAATAATACCATAAGGGTGAATTTTATAAGTAGTTATTTTACAGTGTCTTCGGAATAGCTATGCATCCCAAATAATTTTTTAAGTTTTTTTTTAAGTTTTAATTCACCCTGGTGAGCTCACTGCCAGTTTACATGTTAGTCACAACCATCTGTCAGCGAATTTCCAGTTCATGTGATAAATGTCCTTCATAGACACATCCGTATTAATGAAGAATTTCCAGCTGAAACTATATAAGATATGGCTAGGTGTAATAAAGAGAAATTGAGAATGTGATTGTATTTGATCATTTCTACCGGAGAGGGGGGCAAGTCTAGCAAAGGAGTGGCTTTGCCTCTCATTTGTAACACGAAAAGGACAAAGTCCTTTCTGCATAGACTCTGCCTGCAAATTTGACAACATGGCAGAGGCATTTTGGCTTCATTTCTATAGAATGAGAGTGAACATGAGCACGCCGTCCGTTTTTTCGATAGTCACACTTGCTTCTTTTTGCATGCAAAACCCAGGAGAATTTATTATGGGGTTTTTTTGTCTGAAAATGGTCTCTTTATATATATACAGTATATATGGGTGTCTAAGATGTCTAATATCTCTGATAACTGCTAGTTATGGATTTTTAAAATTGAATCAGGAAACAGCCACTGTATTTAAGTGGTTGCTTCCTGAAACCCACACACTCCCACACATACACGTGATGCTCTTCCAGTGCCTATGACACTCCCAACCCCCTTGCTCACCTCTCGGTGATGATGCTTGGGTTGATGGTCACCAGATTAGTCTTACTTCCCACATCTGCTGCATACTTCCCAGAAACTGGAGGAATGTTACATCTGAGATGAGAGATATAGAGAAAAAAGAGGGAAATAAGTGGTAGCTCCAAGGGAAATGTTCTGCGCTAGCTATGATTGAGGGCAGTTCATTTTACAGACACTGATACAGACAGACACTGATTATAAAGAAATACACTGTGACTTATAAAGGGAGACGCTGACCCTGAAAGACTTGACCATACTTTTGATATTAGTGACAACCGAAGACCCAAAAAACATGATGAAGAGGGAAACTGCTGGACAGAAACACTCCAAAAAGGTCAAGTGAAATGTTAACCATAATGAAAGACTCTTTATCGCAGAGAAAGAACCCATTGGGGGCTATCCTCAGGCTGATAAAGAAACAAAAGCCACAATACAGCATGTCTGGAAAGAAACACTTAGTAGCATAGAGAAGGTTGCTTCAGTGTGAGAATTGGTGATACTGAAAGTGCTGTAGTGCCCCCTGCTTTCAGCATTAATTAACTGTAACTACTTAAAAAATAATTAAAGAGTGTTTATCTTTGTACAGTATGTTGGAACTTGTGTGTTTTACTTTTAAATCTGTACGAGACCCCTCACTTCACATCAATGCCTGACCTCACTAATGTTTTCAGGGCTAAATGGAGAAATCCCCATAACCATGTTCCAAAATCTACTCGAAAGCCTTCCCAGAAGAGAATGGGTCATTATAACAGCAAACAGGGACTAAATCTGGAACTGGATGGCCAAAAGGCACATATGAGTGCTATGTTCAAGTGCCCACAAACCTTAGGCCATATGGTGCGATCTTTTTTTTTTGTTGTCATGATATCACCTGTGGATTGTTTATAGCCCACTGTCATAAAACAGGCCCAATTAATGAATCATCAGGGATTATTCTGATATTTACACATGTAGTGCTGTATACATACTGTATTGTCATCACAATACCATTTATTGTCTCTTCTCACATTATAACAATTGACATATATATGTCAAATAGGCAGTATATAAATTCAATCATGTTTTTCACAACACACATACTTCTTGAGAAAAGTTATACAAGCCTCGTAAGCAGAGACACTGTAGAGAAATGTAGAGAACAGTCTCAGGAAGCCATGCCATAAAGGAATGATTAACTGGTGAGAGCATTTTGTTTAAGGATGCGTGGGAACATCATAGAGAGAGTTTTGAATTTCAGAGCCTATCCAATGTCTTATGAAGACAGGGGTCAAAGATGGGGCTGCAACTGAAAAAGTTGCCCTTGTAAACATTGTCCAACTGGCAGCAGGCATATAGTACCCCACACAGGCACAGATTTGTGGGTAAAGGGTGATATGTTTGGAAGAGAGTGAACTGCTCCCCAATTAATCAAGCACAGTGAATAGTGGTTTAACTTTTACATATACTGATGGTTGGTGCATTGCATTTTTTTTAACTATTGCAGTTTAAATTCATACACAACTCTACCTTCCATCATATCTTTTTTATTCTCAGATACAGAAGATGAGTGGAAAGCAGCCTGTTGGCTATCTCCTCTGTTGCAGAACATGCAGCTTCCTTGTTCTAGTGGTGGTTCATGAAAGACAAAGCTAAACCTAAGACAGACAGGGGCTACTGCAAACTGCAGGCTTAGTTTGGTTTAAAACAGGAAATACTAATGCTGTGAAGCTAGTGGAACTGTGTACTGTATTATTGTATTTTAATGCATGCACCCTAGAGGACTTACATAAGAGACATATGCATGAAAGTGTCATATGCATGAACTTGGAAGAGGCCCACAGGATTTAGGGCAACATTTGAGATGGGGCCTCTAGCAGTTGGCACTTATAATTAGACTCACAACCTATAAAAAACCTAAGTGTTAAAGGCCTTCTTTGCTATCTGTGACCTATTCAAACTAGAAAAAATATGTCACAGCCTTTCTAGGTTTTATATGGGCCAATTATTTACTTCCTACTAATAAATGCATTTTTCAATGGAATGAAAAATGTGACACTACAATTTGAATTTTATAATGTACAACTCTGAATATTTTGCCTTTATTTGAATTTGTAAGTGAAGTTTTGTAGTTGAATTATCAAAATTACATTTTATTCCATGGCTTGAGTTTGTGAGCAAGGTTCCATATTCATTTTTATAATCAGGTGTAGAAAATTCAAATTCAATACTTGGTGACAGAATCTATTTCAAATTTCTTCAAATTCATATGAAAAATTTCGAAATACTATATCATTGATTTTAATGGTAGCAACCAAATCTGTGCCCAAGACCCCAGATTTAACATTTTAAAAAATTCAGTCTGAATTTTGAAGAACTGAATTTTAAACTGATTGTGTGACCAAAATTTTAATTTCTACACTTAATTATCCTTATTATTAATTTTTTTTGAAAGCTTGCAGACAAACTCACGAGCTACTGTGCTCCATTTTCACATATGGCACCATGTTTATGAAATTAAAATGCGCACAAGCACCAGCTCACACCGTTTCACCTGCACACACAAACATGCACAGGAGTGGAGCACTCTCCATGCACTGAGCCACTGCGCACTATTTCTCCTGATGCGGTGCCATGCTTATGAAATATGATACTGGCTGTCTTGCACAATGATAACGCAGTGATAATGACAATTCTGTCCAGTCACTGTAGGTCAGAATTGTCACTATCACTATCACTATACTATACTATACTATACTATACTATACTCCAGGTTTAGGACTTAAAGCCAACACAAAACAAGAAATATTGAAAACAGCACATCCATAACACAAAACTTCATCAGTTTAAAGTTCTGTGGCCACATATGCACATCGAGTTTAGAACCCACAGCCCAACTTTAGTATGCAATCAGTTAAATTAAACATTACTTCTTTTTTCCTAGTTTTGTGAGCACTTGCAAAGTAATTTAATATTTAACCCAGTAAAGTAAGTAAAATATACATTTTGAGTTTTAGACTCATTTTTACATGAATTAATTTAATACAGAACATATTGCTTTTAACTAATTCTAATAATTAGATTTTTGTTTTGGGGAAATTTATTGAACCACTGAATTTTTTTTCAGTCTGGAAGAAACCACTCTCATCAGGATAGAAATGTTTCATCATATGAAAAAAGTCAGAATAAATCTAGATTGATTTGCAATGCCTCTAACTTATTCCCAAGCCATACAAGAAAAATGCCTCCCACTGCATAACTGACCCATCAGACTTCCTCAGTGTAGGGATCAAGTGTTCAGGCCTGTACCGCTGTACCCTTTAGCTGTACACCACACATGCACTTGAGGGCCTGGTGAAAGACTCATTTGATATTATCCCTTCCCCCCTCATCATTGTAGACCAGTATCTGTAGTTTTTCATCACTAAGCTCTCAAATGTATATTCATTTTTGTAACAAGGATTTAACTTCTTTTTTCTCTTTTAAGGATCTTTTACTACTTTTACTATTTACTACTATTATTATTTTTTTAGGATTTTACCACAATTAGTGTTCGGGACTCAGACACAGTCTCAGTGTTTAAATCTAGGCTGAAACCATATTTGTTTAGCCAAGCCTTTTGTTAATAGCCTTCTATTAGCTAAAGGAGTAGATCTGGAGGGTTCTTGGTTTTTGGTTCTCTCAGTTTTTGGTAAACTGGGATGTTCGGATGCTGTCACTATCTCCATGTTGTTATGGTAACATCGACAATAAACTCCACTCATTGCACATAACTTTGGATCAGGTTACATGTAAACGTACACATAAATGAAAACTGTCTATAGAGTGACCAGTTAAGTATCCACATAAATGTTTCATTAGGAAATTGCAATCACAATGAATTAATTTATACTGGTGAAAATTTCTGCATGTGAATGTAGTCACTGTATCATGTAGTATATACTCCCATCATTCATAACATTAAAGCCACATGCCTAATATTGTGTAGGTCCCCATTCTACCACCAAAAGACCTCTGATGGTGTGCTGTGGTATCTGGCACCAAGACATTAGCAGCATTAGCATACTTTAAGTCCTGTAAGGTGCGAGATGAGGACTATGTTGATGTGACTTGTTTGTCCTGCACAGATGCTTGTTTGGATTGAGATCTGGGGAATTTGGAGCCCAAGTCATCACATTGAGCTCTTTATGCTCCTCAAACCATTCCTGAACAATTTTTGCAGTGTGACAGGGCACATTATCCTATGGAAAGAAGCCACTGCCATTAGGGAATACCATTGCCATGAAGGGGTGGCATGCAACAATGTTTAGGTAGGTGGCACGTGTCAAAGTAACATCCACATGAATTCCAGAACCCAAGGGTTCCCAGCAGAATATCGCCCAGAGCATCACACTGGCTCAACCGACTTGCCTTCTTCCCATAGTGCATCCTGGTGCCATGTTTTCCACTCAGCTTGGAGGTCAACAATGTGAATACCAGTGCGCTCCTGACAGAGGACAATGAGGCAACCTCCAATGTTATGCCTCTGCCAGAGCCCTGCTCAGAGGCCATCAAGGCCATCACACGGAACTTTGGTAAGGAACTTACTAACACGCTCCCTTACCACATCGCTGCTGCATGCCCCCCACTTTCAACTCTGAGGACAACTCATCACATCACTCACACCACAGTGTCAACTAGACACCCTGCAAAACGCTGTTCAATCTATACTCAATAATCAATACTCAAATACTGGTGGCCGAACATGAGGGCCGACATCCCTGAACATGTTACATTGTGCACATCCTTTATCCATGACCATGCCAGGGACAGATGGGGCTCTTCACAGCATTCTGCTCTTGCCTGAGCCCATGTCCATGTCCAAGCTCATGTCAACACCCAAGCGCATACATGCCAGAGACCATCACAGCAGTCCCAAGCATTGTGCCCATGCCCATGCTTGAGCCCAGGTCAATGTACAGGCCCATGCTCATGCACACACCCAATTCCTTGCCCGAGACCGATGAGGCGCGCCCAGTGGTCCATGGCCCATTCCCAGCCAAATTTGGTGCATCTGGAACTGCTACTTAGAGAGGGGGCTCTGTAATGCCAGAGCTGAAAAGTGGCACTGGATGGGACTTCTGGGTTGCACTTCCCAGAGCGCATCTTACCACTGTTTATGCACTCCAGTTCCCAGCAGCCCTTGCACCCAGCACCCCTTGCATCTGATGACATGCTCCTGATTATTCACATCTGATTTCAGTTTGTATACTTATCTGTCTGTTTAAACTGTCTGTTTCTGTTACCTTTTTTACTTTTTTGTAGTCATTTTTTTTCATTATTCCTTGTTTTGGCTAGTGGTGTTCCTCTGCTATTCTGACTGGTCCTGTTATTGCCCTGAGAGTTTTGGCCATCATATTTTGGCTTTTATTTTTGTGCCAGTTTAAGAAAACCCCACACCTGCATCTGTCTCCTGCTTCTCTCAGTGTGTGTGTCATGCTTGCACCTTCACACTGGTTGAACTCCACTTCCCATGAAGTGGGCTATGCTTCTACTGCAGGGACTCTGAACACACTATCCCCAGTGCACTGCATGAGGGACCTGACAACCACAGAATACCACCAGAGGGGATTGCCTCTCTTCTCAAACCCCTGCGGTGAGCACATCATCTTACGTTTCACTTGCTCCTCCAGTTATACAACTTCAGATTATGCACTCAGAAAAGGTCTATATCCTTGCAGCCATGATCGACTTCAGCTCGTCTGAATATTTAGTAACCCGGGGCTTCCAGTGCTTCATTAGCAATGTGCTGAGGGACATGCTAGGAAAGTTCATCACCTATATCGACGACATTCTGATCTACTTGCCCTTCCATGAAAGCCATATCTCACACGTCAAACAAGTCCTGCCTAAACTCTGCAAAAAAACATCTATATATCAAAGGAGAAAAATGTGAGTTTCACACAACCGCCACCACCTTTCTGGGATATGTGATAAGCCAAGAGGACACATCTATAGATGATTCCAAAGTGTGAACAGTAAGAGAATAGCTAGTTCCTCAAACTATCAAAGAACTGAAGGTTTATCAGAATCACCAACTTCTACCGGCATTTCATCTGAAATTTCAGCATCATCACAGCCCCTCTCACAGCACCTCTAAAGAAGGGGCCAAAAATACTCACCTGGTATACATCAGCAGAAATTGCATTCAGTAAACTGAAGCCTGCCTTCACCTCAGCTCGCATATTACAACATCCCGATCCTGAACGGCCGTTCACCATTGAAATAGATGCTTCGGAAACCAGGGTGGGCACCGTATTGTCCCAACATTTTGGGAAAGAATCTAAGCTGCACACAGTTGCCTTCTTTTCAGATGAGCAAAATTACAATGTTTTTAGCTGTGAGCTACTTGCAGTCAAGCTGGCATTAGAGAAATTAATCCATTAGATTAGATTAGAATAAACTGGTTAGAGAGGGCAGCACATCAGTTTTCATAGATCAAATGCATTCTGTCTCACCAGGCCTGCATGACTGTCTCTGTGTGTGTGTGTATAGAATGGACAAACGGTATTGTGGAATGCATTAGCTTTATATTTAACAAAGCAAACTAAAAAACATTCATTTTGCAGACCTCACTTAATTGAAATATGTTGATGCTCTATTCCAATATTAAAAGGACTACAGGAAATAGAGATTGGGCTTAAAGGGAAATCCAGTGGAAGTAATCTTATTTGCACAATTTTTTTTACCACAATGCAGTGCCAAGTCTTTTAAACACTGTTTCCAGATATGTATGGCTTACCAGCACAACATGACTGATAAAATCAGATACTGAACAGAGAATGGCTCTAGCTGAAAAAGAGACACACCATACATTCTATGAGACACTAATTAATAATGAAAGACACTGACAGATATAGCAAGACACAAAGAGGGTCATAAAGAGGGACACTGAGTACACAGAGACATTTTGACTGCAGACACCATAAAAAGAAGCAGTGTAAAAAGACAATGAGTGATACAGAAGGGGAAAAAAAACATCTTACCGGAAGACAAAGTCAGCAGAGTCAATTGCTTTCCCACAATTGCTGTTTTTAATTATTCCTCCATTTCCAATAACAGCACACTTCTTAAACTGTGATTTAGAGTAAGGGATGTCCTAAAGGACAAGAGAGAAAAAATAGGAGGATGCAACTTTTCTGCAAAGTCGTTGTCATGGGTGTTGCTAGGTAACAGTTGCCAGATTGTTGATAGGAGTGGGTAGATGAAGTATGTGCTAGGCAACAGCTTCTAGTTTGTCTGTCTGTCTGTCTCTCGCTCTCTTTTTCTGCTTATGTGTGACAGTGTGTGTGAATGTGTGAGAGTGAGTGAGAGAGAGACAGAGCATATACCAACCTCTGGAAACATTTTAAATATCTCAGGACTGATGTGCAAGATGCCACTGGTGTCAACTTCATAGCGCAGTTTTGTACTGGGTGGTGTGTTCCTCTGTGTCGTAAACAAGAAGGAGGGAGCATTACAGCACCGTGACAGAAACATCCTATTGCACAGAGAGCAGAGGGTGGGTTTAGACTAAAGCAAAACCGCCAACATATGATACAAATATACACTTCTATAGAAATGAAAGACTGTCCTTATGTGTGTACATACTTGAAGTTGGTGGCTTCTTCTTTGTTCTGCTCCCATGTGCAAACCTGCAGATTTCTCCATCTATCAAACAACTCTGATGTCTTCACCCTAACACGTATACACACATGCACATATACACACAAACATATGGTGAAAAATCACAATAATATTTTACTATACATCAGTACACATCAGACCTTTTTATACATTTAATGTTGGAAAAAAGAGAATCAAGAGGAGACAAGGATAAGTGAGTACACTGGTACAGACGGAAATGGTAAGTCTATGAATAAACGTCCTTCATTGACTTTCTCATTCTAATCGAAACATTCTAGAAACATGATTCCCTCAGGAGAACCCAGGCTGCAGATGTCTGGGAATCAGAGTTGTGTGTGACTCACATGGACAGCACTTTGATGTCTGTGATCTCTTGGCGCAGTTCTCTGCAGGTGGTGGTGTTATACAGGAGGGGTCCATTAGAACTCTCCAAATACCTGCCAGGATACACACAGTCATACAGCAGCTACACTACACTAAAGCCTGGCCTCAAACACACATGCAAACACACATACACCCAAAGAGTGTGTGACCAAGTTGTCTTGGGTCTTACAGTCTGCTTGGTTTCACACCTCAAACAAACACACACATGCATTCACACAAACTGCATTCTTTGGCTGGTCTTTTGAGGTGAGACAAAGTTCAGAGGGGTTCCATTACATCAATGAGAAGCAAAGAAACATTGCAGAGACATTAAGATGTGTGTATGCATCCACCTGGATTATGAAACAAAAATACAAGAACATACATAAAACATAAAAGGATTTAAGATGTGAAGAAAAACAGAGTAGCACTGTGTGTAAACTGGGCAAGTGTCATGACCCAAACCTTTCTCTCTCTCCCTCTATACCTCATGTATATGAACCAGTTTAAATACTGGCTGTTTCAGAAGTAATTACCTTTAAATGGACTATAGCAATAGAAACACCACTTACTGTGCCTTAGTCCAGAGCCAAAATGGCAGCCATCTTTATGTCTCTTTGGAGCCAAACTGGCAGCTAGCTTATAAGTACTGTGATTTATGTGACTAGCTTTAAATAATTATGTACTTAAAATTCAATTAGCAGAATTCTGGCTATAAGGGGAATCAAACTACTACAAATAGATTTGTCAACTTACTTGTATAATGTTAGCTGTAAGAAGTTGAAACTGATGTGTTATTTAGCATCCAATACTGCTGCTTATGTTCTAACAGATATTCAGTTCGATTTTTTATTGGACCTTGTGGAAAGGTTATTATTTGCTGCCCAAACCAAAACGGCCACTGAATTTGAGCCAACATGGTTGTCAATCTCAAATGACCGACAAGAGCAATGTAAACTTGAATATACCTTCCTAGTGTAGAGCTGATAAAAGGGGACAAAATGCAACAGAAGAGAAATGACTCAAACCAAAGGACAATGCTGCAGCAAAACAGACTCAAAAACATACAAAAATACAAAAGAACCATTCCATACATCTCTGACTAGAGTGACATTATGAACATCTGACTGTGCTGTAGCCTAGAGAGGTGCACACTAGATAGTCAGGAGCATTCTGGAAATGTACAGCTTCAACCTTGTGCAAACGCATGACAGATGTTTGCTCATAGTACAGATTAGAAAGGAACAAAAGAAAAAGTAAAGCGCCCAATCAAAGACAAGATGGCAATGCGGGAAGACTGAGTTTAGGCAGGAGTGACAATAACATACACATACACACTCAACATGAGGGTGCACTGTGTTTGTGACCCACACACTGGTGCAGGTTTGGAGATGAGCAGCAAAGGGATTATGGGAGACAGAAAAACAGGAAGTCTGTACATCAAGGGGAACAGAGTGAGCACTCCCAGCTTCAGGGTGGGGTTGATGCAGGTGATGGAATCAGCAGTCAAAGGTCAAGAGGGGGTTCAGATAGCATGCACAAGCAGAACACGTAGTGGAGGGCAATGAACAAATGCACCCTCTCAGACCAGATGGACAGGGGACAGACATCATTCCCAAAGAGGTGGAAAAGGGAAGGGGGGAGGACGTTTGGCAAGAAAGAGAGAAACTGATCGGAGATACTATCATCATCAATGGCCTACCTTCTCTTTTCTTTTTTTTTCTTCTTAATATCAGCTAGGCAGGGCACGATAACTACGGTGCTCACTGAGTGCTGACGGACGCATCTGTCAACATGCAGACAGGTGTGGGTTAGCGTCATTATTTAGCAAGCGGATTTAACCCTTGTGTTCTTTTCAAGTCAGAATGGCCTGTTTTAATTTATTTTTACTTTTAAATAAGATTTAAGTGAAAATTTTAAAGTTTTTCCGATATAAAACTTGATGAATTTGCTCAGCTTATTATCTTCCATGGAAAAATCACAGTTGATTAAGAAATATCATGTTCCATTCATTCTGACCTGAGAATAATGGGTATGAAATCTTTTTTATTTATTTATTTAACTTAGTGTTTTATGAAGATTTTTGTTTAGTTCATTCTGACCTGAAAGTAAAAAAAAGTGAAAAATAAATTCCTATTTACACCCCCAACTGCCCTGAGGGAGTGAAAAAAACTACATAGTTTTTGTGTCTATTTCCAACATTGCTGTTTAGATAAGGTTGCTAAAATTATAATGGATGTTTTAAAATAAATCAGAACCAATGTCCTAAATTAGTGAATGACCTCTATTTCTAAATAGTAAATAGAACAAGAGGGTTAAATCTGTTATCACCCTTCTGACTTCTCTGTTTCTCTTCCCTCTCCCACCTTCTCTTTCATCCTGCTGCCTCCACCTTTACCTGGACCATCCCTCAGTAAATTCATACAAATGGAACAAAATTGGTCCCCAGCCTCTGAACGGCTTTGGTGTTAGCAAAATCTGTCTTTGTAGTGTTAATGTTAATTAAGTCTAAAGCATGCATGGAGCAGCATTCGTGTTTGTTCACTTTCACACGTTCTCTCTCTCTGTGGGTTGGGTGGTTTCAGTGCTGCATTGTACCTTTTCCTCCCAATTCTGGCAGGTTGCTTCATCCCTCCATCATCAGGGTAACTAACGAGGCCGCTCCAGTTGCCCACCTCCTCTCCTTTGAGGCGGGTAAACTGTTGCGTTCTAGTAAAAGAACGAGGCAGTGCATTTAAGGTTTAAAGGTGCATTTCAAAAGAGTGAAACACATTTACAATTACATCTAGTTACATGTGAGGAGATCACGAGAACCGACGAACCGATCAATGTGTTACCCAGCAATCACACCTTTTTTTTTCCCTCTTGGTACCTCTCATGTGAGAGAGAGGGGTGGAAAATAAATCTCAGTAATTATCAATACCTTCTTCAGTGAATCATCAGTTAAGTATCAAATTAACTGACAAAAAAACATCAGTTGCAATAGTTATCTCACATTGAGAAAAATATATGCACAAGAACTGCATCAGAAAAAAAAGAAATTTGGGCAAATAACAGAAGGTCTGAAATAACAAGTACTTGACATAATCTCAAACAATTTAGGGGTATTTTTATAACTAGTCCATAGGCAATAAAACTACTGGTGGACCTACAACACATTAATGTTGATGTATCACTGTTTAACAGAGTTCTGCCAATACAACTGACACCCTGGCAAGAATATCACTGCCTCAGAATAAATTGCCCTAAATTAATCCTTTTATCTAAATGTAGAATTAGCTATTGGCCTATGTAAGTGAAAGTAGGACACCTGAAATCAAATTATGGTATGTAAGGCAAAGGAAACTACCACTGATGAAGTGGTAGCAACCAGTTAATTGAAGTTTATCTAGTGTTGGTCAGGTTCAAGTATGAACCATGTTAACATTGCATTTAGTAAACATTAAGTTTTACATAGTAAGCAACCAGTACATTTATTTTTTTTAATTTCAGAACAGCTTAATTTCTCCTACTTATGACTAACATTACACTGACAACATTCTAACATTACAAATTGTATGGTAATTAAATGATCTGAGCTACTTATTCTTGTTTACCAAAGAGTGGATGGCTTTGCCTGTCACTCAAACCCTACGAAGGGAGTACTTATCAGAATTCTCATTGTGGAAGTAGCCTTCTCAAAGAGTAAGACGAGCTCCTCAATCTTATCCGCAAAAGGGCTTCAGGTTTTCATTTCAACCAAATAAGAGATATCTGATTCTACTTGTTAATCGGATGATTTTGGTCTTCAAATTACTATTAGATAGGGCAACTCCTTCACTGAAAATGAAAATCTACAGCCACACCGGCCCTTTGTGTTTAAGACTGAAGATCGCTGGAGAAGTGCACAGTAATGACCACCTAATGGACTCTTACAGTCGTGCAATTATAGGTCATGCTTCATAGTTCTTAGGATTCTCATTTCCTCATTTCAATTGTTTGTTCCTTGTGCTTTTCCACCACCATTTTTCATATTACCTTTATTCCATTTAAATCAGGATTTTAAGAATTAGTCCTATATAAACTGGCCAAAAAAGTAAGAGACCACTTAAATTTTTTCTTAAATCAGCATGTCTATGTATGGCAGCCATTTAATTCCAGTGTCTGTGGTGGAATTATAACACATGAACACCTCATTTTACTTAATGAGGTACTGATTAGGTGATCACCTGTATCAAATCTTATTTAACAAGGAAAAATATAATAATCACTGCTGTTGTCATCACTATCCTCTTTCAATAGGACCAGTTTGGATGACAAAAACATTGCTAGTTTACTTTAAATTTAATTGGAATACAAAAATATCTATTCATCATGCCAAAAAAACTTAAAAAGAAAGTTTTAAGTAAGAAAAAGAAGGGCTTTACTGGCAGAGGGATAAAGTGAGAATCAGGTTGCTTCCATCCTCAAAATTTCAAAGATAGCAGTGCATAAGAACAAGGTGAAGCAGCAGACATTGGGGACAACAACATTACAGACCGGCAGATGGCAAAAACGACTCTCCACTGACTGGGATAATTGTCAACTCCTTCAAATGTCACTCAAAAACCATAGGATGACATAAAGTGACCTACAAAAAGAATGGCAAATGGCAGCTGGGGTTAAGTGCACGGTAAGGATGGTTTGAAACAGGCTGCTCCAGGCAGGGTTGAAATCACACAAAGCTAGAAAAAAGTCCTTCATCAATGAGAAGCAAAGAAGAGCCAGGCTGAGGTTTGCTAAAGACCATAAGGACTGGACAATAGAGGACTGGAATAAAGTCATCTTCTCTGATGAGTCCAGTTGTCAGCTTTTCCCATTACCCGGTTGTCTAATGGTTATACGGACACCTGAAGAGGCCTACAAGTCACATTGTTTCACACCCACTGTGAAACTTGGAGCAGGATTGGTGATATGTGGGTGCTTCAGCAAGGCTGGAATAGGGCAGATTTTTGTTTGTGAAGGATGCATGGGTCAAGCCATGTAGAAGGTTATCCTGGAAGAAATATTGCTCCCTTCTGCTCTGAGAATGTTCCCTAACTCTGGGTTTTCCAGTAGGACAATGTTCCATGCCACATAGCCAGGTCAATCAAGGTGTGGATGGAGGACCACATGATCAAGACCTTGTCATAGCCAGCCCATTCTCCAGACCTGAACCTCATTGAAAACCTCTGGAATGTGATCAGGAAGAAGACGGTTGGTCA
Organism: Notoglanidium maculatum; assembly: GCA_030068355.1. NCBI lineage: Eukaryota > Metazoa > Chordata > Actinopteri > Siluriformes > Auchenoglanididae > Notoglanidium > Notoglanidium maculatum. Next base: position 15,330,766 of record JAQQZX010000011.1, read on the forward strand.
GAACCCATCAAACAAAGCTGAGCTGATTGAATTTTTGCACCAGAAGTGGCATAAAGTCACCCAAGATAAACATGAAAGACTGGTGGAGAGCATGCCAAGACGCTTGAAAGCTGTGATTAAATGTCAGGGTTTTTCCACCAAACACTGATTTCTGAACTCTTCCAAAATTCAAACATTAGTATTGTGTTGTTTAAAATGGAATGTGATCTTGAGTTTTATACGTTATTCAAGGTCTGATTACACTGCATCTTTTTTCATATTTTGACCAGTTGTCATTTTTGCAGTTAAATACTGTAAGTGAGAATATTTAATATGGAATATGGAGAAGATTTTGTCAGTAGTTTATGGACTAATACAAAAATATTCATGTTACTCAAACACATACCTATGAATAGTAAAACCAGAGAAACTGATAATTTTGCAGTGGTCTCTTAATTTTTTCCAGAGCTGTATAATTCAGCATGCTTTCTAATTAAATATATAAATATATATATATACAGACAAAGGTTGAATGTAATCATAGATTAAATGATCTTTGACACTGGACTCTAAGTCACTTTTTCAGTCTATTAAGGGAAATACATAGTCTTAGATTTAGAATATTCTAGATTTAAATGATCTCCCAAGTCAAAAATTTATACCACTCATGGAGTTTAAATTAAACCTCTGATCCAGCTTTAACTTAAGTTTATTATTGTTTGTCAAATGAGAGGTACAGTTGGACTAAATCAATGTAGACCAAGAAACACCACAACCCAGACAGATACTCAGACATTAGTGAACCTTTACAAGGTTTAGTTGATGTTAGTTTTTGAGTTAGCTTTTGAATGCAAAAAGTAAATGCAGTGAAGCTTTTTAGAGCACAAACTTTCATCTGTGACTCAAAGACAAAAACGTACACCACCTTGTCTGCAAGTGCTGATAACATAATTGCACAAGGCGCCTTTCAAAACTTAGATAAATGTGAAGCCAGTGAACCAGCAGTATGTACAGTCATGCAGACAGTCTGCAATGCAATTTGTACAATAAGATACAATTACATCTGGTTACCGGATGCTCCCAGGCTACCTACAAAATACAGTTCTATAAATATGCTATGCTGTAAAGATGCTATATTTCTATCAAATATCAAAATTTATATGTACAGCAATTCCAAAGACTTCACAATTACAGGTTTCAAACACATTCAGATTTGTAATTTCCTAAACTAATCTCTGCAGGGTCAGAAGATGCAATATAAGTGCCTTTGGAAAACTGTATAAAACTTATAAACCAAGAAGTATAATCATATACCCAGTGTACATATCCTAAATATGAATGTCTAGATCAGGGGTTATCAACTGGTGGACTGTAGTCCGGAAGCAGAGTCAGCAAGTCATTTTTGAAAACCAAACAGAAAGACATTTGAACAAAGAAGTACGTATTTTTTTCTCCCTACGTCAAATTCTAAAATTGTCTTATTTATAGCCATGAACTAGGGCTATGTGTTATGACCAAAATCTCATATTCTGAATATAGGTCATTTTATATCAAGATAATGATAAATATCATGATATAGCACATTTTCTCTATTTCAAAGAATAAATAAGTAAATAAACCTATTTATTTAATTGTGAATGTACCATTTTCAGATTATCAAAATCATCAGAAAAGAGTTAAATAATAAGTTTACACCTGTTATAAGTGCACATTTTGATAGGGTTGTTGATAATGACAGTGGTAAAATCATAGGCATTAGCCATCCGACTATTGTTTGTTACCAACACAAAATGTTTCAATTCAAAATAGTAATACTAATACCTTATTTCACACACAGACACACACACACACACACACACACACACACACACAACCTGGTCTTAATGATAATATTAATTTTTTAATAAACAATGTGTTTATCTGTAATTCGGCTGGGGGCAGGGGACCTCTAACTCACAATAATAACAATTAGGGGTTTAATAATAATAATAATAATAATAATAATAATAATTTCAGTGGGTGCCAACATTAACAGTTTAGAGCAACCATGCAGCCTGCATGAGACTTGGCACAGCAGCTAAAAAAAATATTGCTCTAAAGAGTGTGATTTGCAACATAATGAAATAAACAATAGAGCATAATTTGAAATGACAGACAATTTTCTGTCATCACGTGATATATATCATCATTCCATACAGCCCTACCATGAAGTAATCACTAATGTTTACGCATTAAAAGTAACTCTTCATGTCACCATTCATTCATGTTGCTTATATGGATGTTTGTGACCAATTTAATGTAACGGGACCCAGTTTTATTTGAATACTCCTGATCTAGATGCCCATTATCTGCAATGTACTGCAAAGGTTGCTGGCTTGCCATCATTCTTGTCAGGTGTTCATCTAACTGTTTGATGACTTTATTGGTAGGTCTTATGCCAGACCTAAATTTCTCCTTTTGGAAACAAGTCTCTTTTTTTAAGATTCAGCTATTCTTCCACAAAGAAGCATGCATTGATTAATGTCAATGTCATTCCTGTACTTTCATTTATGACTGAGATAATATTTTGAAGGTTCTCACGGTCCTTATCTCACTGGTAACAAATTTATCACAAACAGATGTACAGACTTCTGCAGCTGATGTGTACTGTTTACCCTTAATTATGCAGTGCCTGGAAATTATTTGCTTAATTTTGCTTAGTTTTTGGTCTACTGTCTCTTTGTCTGCCAATGTTTTAGCTGAATTTGTACCTCCAGTTGCAGATGAATTTATGCTTTTCCAGATCCAGATTTTAGAACCTTAGGAATCTCACTAATCTTGACTAAAACAGATGTTGAACAATTCAGTACTATATAGACTGGAATGAAAATGTGTTTCAGAAAGCCTTAATTAAGACCTTGTTTAACTATGGATTAAGGCCTATTTCTAAACCCACGCCAGGATACTGCCCTTTGGAATAATTTGCAAGGAAATGCAAATTGTTTTACACTGCATTGCACTTAATTGTAAATACAGTCCTTGCTAATTATTACATTTTTAACATGTTATGGTGCTCCATTATTAATGATTTTAATGGCTATTAATAGATCTGTAACACATCATGTGGAAAAGGTTTTTTTTTTAACATGAATTCCTGCAGTATTTTTTTTTGTCATTTCGCCTTTTACTGTGAAAAAGACATATTAGCACTAATGTGTCAAGGATAATTCTGATTGAGGAAGAAGATCCGTTGCTATTAACTGGAAGGTTTTTTGTGCAACATAGCCACTCGAGGTGATTTTTTCCCCTATGTATTTCTGAGTGAATTAATGGAGAGCTCAAAGGTAAAGCAGTCTCAATCGCTTAAACTGGGCAGGAAATGTAGCCCTACCTGAGCAGCTAATGGTATGAGCTTCGGGAAGAAAGGGTCGATCATGAGCAAATACACTATTCCAGATCCCCGGGAATGACGTGTTAGTACTTACAGACAAACATCAAGACTAATCTAGCCAGGTAATGCCCTCACAGGCATTTCACTCATCAATAAAACCTTGAGTGAAGATCCTGATTAATGGATTAGGATGTTGCTGGTACAACACTATTTGCATCAGTTATTCATTTTGTTGTGGCAGAGTGATAAAAACAGATTTTTGGACAATGAATGTGTGTCACTCTTACCCTGACACTCTTTTGTTTGACTGATAAACTGCATGGTCATTTTGTTTGAAGGTGGTTAGTGAATTCCATTTATTTCCAAGCATTTAAAGTGTTTCAGCAGTGTAAATGGTGACAGACTCTCCCTGCTGTCAAAAGCAGGCCAAAGCCACATCAGTTCACCTGAACACTGAAGTGAGAAATGTCTCTCACACAACTATACACAAGGAATGATTTCTCCCCACAGACATCTCAAACAACACACACACACACTCACAGATACAGTCACCTGACTGTTTTAGAGTGTGAAGTGTTCCCAAACACCTTTTTTTGTCAGACTGAGCACTATAGAGGTCTATATATATACACATTACCTGGTGAAGAGTGTGTAGGTCTGTGATAGGATTCATGTAAACAAAATGAAGCAATTCATTCGAAACAAGAAATAATTAAGCTTTTTTATGATTTCCAGTGGAATCATTCTAGCTCCATTAAATTACTCAAAATTTTTGCATGACATTAGGTTGGACCTCAGTGTGTGTCTTACACACCTACACACTCCTGTTTCTCAGCAGGCCCAGCGCAGACGGAGAAGATTCGGACAGGATTCATGCTATCAGAGACGACATACACCTGATGTCATGAATGCACTGTGTGCGTGAGGCAGTAGGTGGGAGTGGAAGTGGGCGTGGTTTAAATGTAGCATATGGACATCTGCAGGCTCACAGAGACCATACTGCACAGGGGGGCCTTCCGTCTGAGAGGCGCCATTTTGCACTGACACAAAAGACACTCTGGCGATGATGCGCTGTCTCAATCAAGGAGATTAACTATTCTCTCGGACCAGGATGCCTTGTAACATTCTGTCCTTGTAGAAACCTTCCAAAATTTAAAGATATTAGGCAAAAAAACTCACAATCTGTTTCAGGAAGCTCTGCTATGATGCAGAATTCAGGCTACACCACAGTCCTTTCCTGTCTGTTTTTGTACATTGACATCATAGATCATTTGTTTTTATGGGATTGCCCTCAAATGGCTGTCATAAAGATTTCACAATGCAGTTTCATGTAAAGATGTATGATTAAGGTTGAAGGGAGAGAGAAAATAAAATAAAGAAATAAAAACCAATTAAGGGAAAATAAAATAGAAGGACCCAAAGCGTCGCGCGGCATAGACAGTCGGCCAGTGGGGACTGTGTATGGCATTTGGGAAGGTGGTGTTATGGAGCTCACGCCTTGAAATCAGGATTTATTTTTCCCTCCAAACAGAAAACCGTATGAACAATGAAGGAAACTGTGCGACCGTTAAGACATAACGGTCAGATGCGTGCTGTTGTTTCCGCCACATCACAGCAAAACATGCCCGACATGAACGACCTGTTCCGCTTTGTGGCAGATGTAATCACACATTACAGCGCATGCATTGCAATAATCACTGTCATCATAACTGTGGTATAGCCTAATAAAAAGCATTTTAATTTTTACCTCCGGATATAGTTCTTGCCGTAGAGGATTTGCTGCAGTAGCGTCACCACGCCGAAAGCGCAGATGAAAATGAAGCACAGGGATCTATTTCCCAGCAAATCGCGCCCGGCCGTCGGGTCCGCGTATCCCATCCTTCCGCGCGGTACTAATAATGGGGAATAACGGAGAGGCGCGCTCATCCAGTTCTCGAGCGCATTGTTCTGGACGCAGTCCTCGCAGGGATTACTCTTTGTTGCCTCTGTAACGATTGGTTTCGAGGCTTCGGTTTCCAAAGTCGGTAAGGAAATATATAAATAACTTCTGGTGATCTATGCCTGTGCTGAAGGACCACCGATACGCCGTCAGCATCGTGCGCGCGCCTGTTTCCCCAGGATCAGCGCACGCGCGTGACTGGAATAGACGCTCCCATCGGACCTCTAGGAGGAAAAATTCACAAGTAGAGAATATAAAGGGCACAATGCCACGAACCTGTCGCCCGTGTTCTGGAGCAGTGTTCTTGCGTTCATTTGGAGTCAAGAAAAGATAACAGCGTGCTGCAAGATGTCGGGACGAATGAAGGGCTTTACAGAGACTGTCTCCTCTCCAAGCCTGCAGCTCGTGACTGCATGTAAAGCTTGTGATGTCATATAGCCTACACCTTTAACGCTAGTGTCAGTCTCACGTTAGCCAACATACATGTGCCACATTTGTCCTTAAATTAGTTACTAACAGAACAAAATGTAAAAATAAATAAGTAGATAGATAGATAGATAGATAGATAGATAGATAGATAGATAGATAAATAAATAAATAAATAAAGATATATTTATACCAGCTGGGTTATGCTCCACCTGCACGACCACTGCAATGCACGACCTCATTTAATCCACCTGATTCACCCTATCAGCTGATAAAAGAGGTACTCGACAATTAAACATGTTTTTTGAGCTAAAATAAATAAATAATATGACTGTACTGTGATGAAACACATCAATGCTGCTGTTAATGCCAAATTTATAAAAATTGATATTTCATGAGTTGAAAATGGCTCAAAACGCCATCTACTAGTTAAAATCATCCTGAAATCATCCATTAAAATCATCCTTGCAAAGCCGATGCTGAAATACAGTTCTGTGGAAAAGTCTTGAACCACCCTATTCTTTTTGTAAAGTAAAGATGACTTCAAAAATAATGGCATTAAATATTTCTACTTCAAAGAAAAATACTACAACTTGCAGTAAACTAATTAAGTACACAAAAACAATATTTGGTGTCACGAGTCATTGCTGGGGTTTTTTCTTAAATAGTATTCACAGGTACAATTTGTGCAGTTTTATAAGGAAATGAGCTGTAAGTTTTACTGAACATCTTGAAGAATCTGCCACAGTTCTTCTGGAGACTTTGACTGTTGCACTTGCTTCTTTTATTTGCATGTAAAACCCTGGAGTCTTATTGTGGTTTTTATTTTTGTCTGAAAAGTAGTCTCTTACACAATATGTGTCTTTACTGACATACAAACATTTTTCAAATGCAAATTATTTTCTGGAAAAGTAATGTTTGGAAATCTAAAATGTTTTTGCACTGACTCAATGATGCAGAATTCATAAAATAAATATCTATAACAAAATTTGTACAAAAAAATAGGCTGGCTCAAGAATTTTGCACAATAATGTAGAGTCAACCATTTGGGAATTATCTATGTACTATTTAGGAATTACAAAACCTACGTACCATTTGTGATTTAATATACCTACGCACCATTTGGGATTTACCAAACCTACGTACCATTTGGGATTTACCAAACCTACGTACCATTTGGGATTTACCAAAACTACGTACCATTTGGGATTTACCAAAACTACGTACCATTTGGGATTTACCAAACCTATGTATCATTTGGGATTTACCAAACCGGCCTTGGCTGTCTCGTAGGTGGCTGCGAAGGAAAGAAAAGATAAGGCATAATTTTTCCAAAGCTTCCATGTATGACACGCGAATTTAAAAAAGGATGTTAACATGCTCTAATCAGATGGGGGCAGCCCACATCCCCCATCCCCACCCTTGAGCGGGAGTAGGTGAAAACGTGATCAAGACTGCCCCCTTCTCATCCCCTTCCACACATTTTAGCATTTTTCATAATATGCAGTGAGTGGAGTTAGGCTTAGACTTGAGGTGAAATTACACTTTAATGAAGGACTTTATTGGCTAGATTGTAGGGGTGTAACGATACAGTCTGTCATATCTTTTCCTTCAATTTGAGGAAAATTTCCTGAATTTGATATACCAAACTATATATTCAACAAATGTCAGAAAAAGTACCTATTCACCATAAACTACTGCTTAAATTATGCAAGGTGAATTAAACATCTTAATCTAAATTAATCAACCTCACACTCCCACTTCTGAAAAACAAACTTTCTCATTATCTCAAATCAGGGTTTAAAAGAAAATATGTCTCTCCTGAAGCTCGTTGTTTTCAGAAACCAGTAGCATACTAGCATATTAGCTTGAGAAAAACAGCAATGGCTACATTCATCAGCAACACCACTAACATACACCTAATAAGTCTCTCTCTTTCTCTCTCTCTCTCTCTCTCTCTCTCTCTCTCTCTCTCTCTCTCTCTGCATTCAGGCAGCTTTTACAAGTTGATTTAACATGGGCTACAGAAATCACCACAGTGATTGGGAAATTCATATTCACTAGTGGAGAATGAAAGATTCAGAAACACACCACCTACTAGTCACAATAGTAAAGGCTAGCCATGTTTCAATTAGCCTTGTGTCAGGTACACTTAAGTTGTGTCTCAAGGTGCACATTGTACATATACTGTTCAATTCAATATCCTTAATTGACATGACTCAGCAGTTTCAGTAATTCAAAATCATAGAAATTCATTCATTCATTTTAAGTACCTACTTAAAATTTTAGTAACTGCTTTAAATCCTGATCAAGTTTGAGGGGGATCTGGAGCCTATCCTAGGAACTCTAGGCACAAAGAGGGAATACAGCTTAGATGAATGCCAATCCATCACTGGGCACCATGTACACACATTCACACAAATCCACCTACTGGAATATACTCCATACAGACAGAAACAGAAACCAGGATCAAACCAGGGCCCAGGGTTTGTTTGTGTGTGAGTGTTTGTGCGCAGCATTCACTGTCCATTGTGAATTAATCAATGTTTGTGAGAGCGCTGACTTGAGGATGAACATCATAAATTGCTATATTTATTTTATGGCTATATTTTTGGTACTCACTTAGCAGCAGCATTACTGTTGCACAGTGTCCACTCTCTCTGCTCTGTAGAGTGCCAGGATTTCTTATATCAGCTCATATTGTTGGCCAGCCTACAGAACGTCAGTACTTTGTTATTGTGCTCCTGTATTTGATCTCTGTCACTGTCTTCAAGCAATCAGACACAGTGAACTATAGTTCCCTTAGGTCCAGATAGCACAGTATTTTACTCTTTTTTCTACCTAAAACAGGTTTGCAAACTCCAGTAGCTGATGTAGTTTTGTTTTTCGAGTGTTATATTGCCATGGTTGGTTGTCATCCTCAGGTTGTTGTGAGGTAATTCTTAATGCAGTATAGTGTGTTAATGCTGTGTTGATAGTGCACTGAGAGTCAGGATTATCATCACGTTGGCTTCATATATAAACATTTCTCAAAATCCTGTTACCTTGCTCTCACCCCTAATTATACACATCTGTTCACTACAAATACACACCACAAACCCTGGCAGAAATGTTACTAAGGCTTTACTACTGAAGGCACTCGATTCTGGGTTTGATCCTGTTTTTACAATTTTATCTTGCTGAACCATCGCCTGTTTATGACTTTGACTCTGCCCTTCACATTTGTCTGCTAGGCTATTTCCTTCAACAATTTGCAGTTTGCATCCAAGTCTCTAACTGACACCGAGCTCAATGAGGGTACTCAGCACTGTGCTCAGCTCTTGGCATTACAGTGCTTTGCAATGGTGTATGTGCAGATCACTTCTCATTAAATAGATAGTTTTTAATAGATCTTTTAAAATTTAGTGGAAATCATCCTAATTGAGCCATTATGTGTTGTTTGTGTACTTGAAGAATGCTTTTACAAAAATTACTGTGTATACTTTGGCTGGGTGTCTCATTGGTAGAAGTTTGTGCCAACTTCAAGTTGTTGGCAGAAATGTTCTTGTTGTCTTTTAATTGCATAGAATGCCCTGAATGTTTTCTCCGGTTAATTAACTGTCTTTCAAATTACTGTCTTATAAGTCTTTCAGGCTCTTTTCAGGAATATGAGAGTTTTGGTTATTTTGAGTTTGAGTGTCAGAGCCCAGGTCTGCCATTACTGCTGTAACAGCTTCAGGGTTTTTTGTGGGTTATTTGCATATAGAAATTGGACTCCTGAGGCATAGAGCAAGAAGATTTATCCTAAAATTCCACCAGCAACCTAAAGTTTTAAATCAATTTTGATCATTAACAGTATAATTCTGACTAGTCAGAAAATTATTATTTTGATATATTGATATTGATTATATTGAATTCCTGTAAATTATTTTCATTAGTAAAATTCATATGAACACTACCCAAAATTAAATTACTCATATATTTAACTGAATTACAGATATCAAAAATGAACATGCATTTCTAGTTAAATAAATGTAACAGACATTATGTAACAGCAGAATTATGCAATTTGTTGATTAGTTGACACAACTGTGACTAGTTAAAGTCATCTATAAATTTAAACTTTAAATACAACCCGAAATCCAGAAAAGTTAGGACATTTTTTTTACATTTGAATAAAATGAAAACTAAAAGACTTTCAAATTACGTGAGCCAATATTTTATTCACAACAGAATGTAGATAACATAACAAATGTTTAAACTGAGAAATTTTACAATTTTATGCACAAAATGAGATCATTTAAAATTTGATGCTTGCTACAGGTCTCAAAATAGTTGGGACAGGGGCATGTTTACCATGGTGTAGCATCTCCTCTTCTT
>JAQQZX010000011.1:15340938-15355365 GCA_030068355.1 Notoglanidium maculatum
CATATTAAACCCTATGGATTAAAAATGGGATGTCACTTAAGTTCATATGCGTGTAAAGGCAGGTGAGCGAATACTTTTAGCAATATAGTGTATATAAATAATATTATGACTAGTCAAAACATAAATTTGCAAGTTTAAAACTAAATTTAGATATCATCAAAATATGAAAAAAAAATAATGAATAATTACTTTAGAGTTACTTCAAATGTATCTAAAGTATAATTGGTAAAAATGTAATTATAGATATTTATACACAACTAGATACAACAGGCCTTTTCTGTTCTTACTGACTGGCATGTTAGAGTTGGGATGCATAGTGTTTTCAACATTCTTCGTTATCTGTGTTATAATATGTAGTTACTCCACTGCTTTGGACTGAGGCCAAGTAGTGAGCTGGTGCATGTGTTCAGATTCACACAGATCAGCACACCTTTCCAGGACTGGAAGCTGTAGAGCTCACTGTGGAGATGGGAAGTCACTAAGAGGAATGTACACAGTGAATAAATAATAATCTTTAATTTTAAAACAAACATGGGATCATGTTTGGATAGTTCCGATTAACACAAGGTTATAAGGTTATATTTACCAGTATCTCCACCTTTCTTAACCGTGAAGTGGTAGGGATGATCATTTCTTTGTATAAGATTAGGTCAGTGAGTGTTGGATCTATACCACGTTTCTTTGGGGATTATAATGTTGACGTCTTTTGTGTTTTGTCTGAAGTCCATTTCTTTTACAGCCAAGCATTGACAATTTGATTCCATGAATACTCCAGATCATTGTTTTATTCTTTAAAAAAAATGAAATCCACAATCAATCAAAACTTTATTACAAAAACTTAGGGTCCAGTTAAAACACACAACATAACAGAATAAACTATATACAAAAGCACAATAAGAAATCATGGTTTCAAAAGCATATAAATAAGTGTCCTACAAAGAGACAACTGTACCAATGTCTCCACTGCTGCAATTAATAGCATCGAGTACTCAACCTTATATCTGATAAGCTCAGGGTGATTTCATTAAGCCATTAAACCAACAAATAAATCTATACATGAGATATTTTTAGAATTGTGTGTAAAGTATTGATTCCTGCAGCCACAACCATTTAATTTGCACTACACAATCTAGGTCTCTTAAGTAACATACTCATGGCATCATTACAAGCTACTTGAAGTCTCTGCAAGCTTGCTTTCTTGTTGTTTGTCCACAAGTGTGCAGTATAGAGTGGTGTACAATATGCTCTGAACTGACACACCTTCATCTCCATATGTATATGCACTAAACTTGCAAAGGAGATGTTTGCTTGTGCATACATCATGCAGCATTGTCTATAAATATCTTCATCATCTGTCATTTGTTCTGTAATAAAATGTCCGCGATATTTTACTTTATTACAGACAATAAGATTATTATCAGACACTTTGAAGTCTGTAAATTTTACACATTTGTCCTCTTTAGTTCTACAGATCATGACTACACTCTTACTGGCATTGTATTTGATACGCTGTTCCACACCATGCACAGAGCATAGAGTAAAGTCCTGCTGGAGACCAGTACTACATGAGCTAAAGACCACAAGATCATTTGCATACAAAATATGGTTCACTAAAGAATTACCATTCAGGCACCCAGTAATTCAGGCTTTGAATTTCTTGGACAGATCACCAAAGAAAGATTAAGAAGAACTGGGGACAAAATTCCACCTTGTCTGACACTATTGCTAACCCCAAAATGGGGCAGAGACACTATTTTTCTTGTAGGCTATAGTCTGGTGGGTAGACTGGAAAGCCTAAAATCTCAATATATTTGGTCACCCCTCTTTGACTCAATTTAACAAACAACTTTCTATGATATAACATCTTACATTCATACTTTCTTGATTTTCCATGCTAAATAATTAGTATGATCCTTCACTTTTTAAAATCTGGGCCCTCAAACATGTTAGTCAGCATGACCAACCTTGATTCCTCTTATTTCTTGTCTTCTTCTTTGTCTTCTTTCCAACACGTCCTTCCTGAATCACATGGTAAATGCACGCTATTGGGCTACTATAGGACAACTGCAGCTCTGTGGAGGTGGATCCTATATACATAATAAAGGGCTTGTTCTCAGCTTACGAAAACACAGAGTCATAGTTACAGGTAATTATACACTGATGAAAACATACGAAATCCATAAGTATACTCAATTTCTGCTAATAGATACCCTCAAAATCCCACATAGTGGTGATTTAATAAATTCATTTAATCTATCCAGCAGAATTCTTTCTAGGACTTGTGACAGTATACTCACTGAAGCTATGGGTCCGTAGTTACCTAAACTGCCTTCTTTACCAACTTTGCCCTTAAAGACTAACTAACAAAACATAAAACATTGAATCTGGTAACAAGCCACTGATCATAAAGGTAATAATCTGAATTCCTCTATAATTAAATAAATAAATAAAGCTATCCTCATACTGGCATATTTAAGGTGTTCAGCAGAATTATGTTCTAAACCACCTGTTATCAGTCAGCTTGTTTATAGCTGGGTACACCTCATGTGACAATCACCAATAAGTCATTATTTTAAATTTTGTCCACTTTTAACAATCACTATAATGCTGACGCCATAACGCAACAGCATTTTCAGTTCTGGAATTCTGAAGATTCCATCTTCAGTGTGTGGTAGATATTTTGCAGTAAATAGCTCTCACTTCCTTCCAAAAATCAATAGCATTGATACTAAGCAGCTTCTAAGACATGGAATCAGCCCTCATGGCGTGCTCATTTTTATAGATGAAGCAAACAGTATACTTATATCTTGCATTAGTGAACTTCTTGTATTCAAACACAGGCCCTTGTCTGGGTCTACCTGCTATAGCCCATTATTTTTCTTTAAACAATAGGTAAAAGTAGAAAAAGATTTCTATTTATGTACATTTGAGTAATGTGCTCATATTGTACATAGTTCTTAGCTCAATAGTCTGGTGCTGTTGAATGAGCTATTTGTTTTCAGTCAGGTTTGCAGAACTGCTGTTGATTGGGTTCTTCCCTCTCATGGTGGAGCTGCTCAGCAGCCAGAGCATGAGATGGTTCTGGCAGTATATAATTACTGACTGCAGCCCATCTGTTGCTACCAGATATTATTTGGGTGGAGGTGGATCTCAGCACAGCAGTGATACTGACGTGGCATGTGAGTGGGTGAAGTACTGATTAAGGCACCACAGTGTTACGGGGATATTTTTGAACACCTCAATGTCACTGACAATTTGAGAATAAACTGCAATGCAAAAATATCAAACACTTGCTGTGGTCATAAACCATGTATTGAAGCGCTAGAGGACAATTGTCACACACAGGGTATGGAAAGGTACAAGTTTCTCTACTACAAAATGGACCCACCTACAATGATTTCTTAGTTTTCTTTTTTTTCCCAAAACATGAATACCAAAATATGCCTAACCCAGACAAGTTGTTAATTAGTGGCCCGTTTTAATTTATGGACAGGGTGAGAGAATGGACGCACCTATTTTCTACAGCACAATCACTTCAATGACTGTTAATTAATCGATTTATCAAATCATGCATGTTTGGAGATTTAAGCCAAGTACTTAATATTTGAGCATGATTTCTTTTCTGTGGAAACTTCTAATCCCTATATACTTGGTAGGCTTTAGTGATGATGCATAGTAATACAGCTGTATATTTATTTTCCCCATTCTCAGTGCTCCAGTGTTTTTATCATGTGTTTATACCGAGCAAGCATTGTAAATCATTTTCAGTAACCTTTCAGTCATGACCAACTATCCTAACTTAGAAAATCCATCATCAAATCATAAAACAATTCAGGTTTTACTCTTAGCTCCTAAAAAAAAAAAAAAAGTGCAAAAGCATCAGCCTCATTAAACCAGAGATGAAGCAAGGGCTGTATCCCACTGCTAAGTGTTCAAATAGCATTTATGGGTAACTCAGTAAGTCAAAGAGAAGCTAAACCAAACACTTAAACTTAAAAAGTCAACACAATCACCTTACAATTCAAATTGTGGCCACCACTGAAGATATGTTAATTAAAAAGATTAATGTTAGTCATTCAAGGGGGATTTTTTCCTTCAAGTTTATCCTACCGTATAGGAAAAGGTAAATGCCATGTACACTTTCAACACATGCACACAACTAAATATATATATCTCCAACATACCTCCAAGAATTGCTTTATAAAAGGATAACAAAAATAATCCCTTTTACGAAAGATGTCAAATTATTTGATAAACGACAAGCTATCATGTTTGTTGTTGTTGACATGTTTATTGAGAGCATGTATTATGAGGAGCTGGATGCAGCCACTGCTGCCCGCCGGGGTTTGGGGACGGTTCCTTCACGGAATCCATTCCTGGAAAAAAGTAAATGAATAAAAATTTTAAAACCCACACAAGTTAGCACAAACCTGCAAATTTGGCACATTCACTCAAGCTCAAAATTAATCAAGTTTATCTAACCACTAAGCTTTAGACAAGTGAATAAGCATCCTCAGCTCAAGGTATTGATGGTAATTTTGAGTCTGTCCTATACTGCCAAGATTTTCACAGAAATGCTACACAGTTAACCAGGCAGGCAAAAAAACAAGTAATTATGGAAAACTTGTTTTTAAACATTATTTCAGGCAACCATTGAGACTGAATCTGAATTTTCCCCACATAGAGTACAAACATATCTAATACTGAAACAAATTCTTTACTTCTTACACTTTGTTCTAATTTCCCCAATGTAAACTTTTTTTCACAGCTATTGGTCTACATGTAAGCATATACTTTTAGGTTTACCACCAAAACAAAAGTTATGGTAATTTCACGATTTTGTAGAAGTTGGAATTCTGCCACACCAAAGAATAAATCTTATTAACTGACGAGTTAAAGTGCAATTACATTTAAAAAAATTAAATAAAAGCCACACACAGTTTAGCATTTTCCCTTCACCCAAGATCAAAATGCATCAGGCTTTCCAAAACTGACACTTCAGTTAGCCCTAATAAAGCCAACATGGCTGAATTTCCTGACTTCGGGTGTAAGCAACTCACCTGAATCTACGGAACACGACCTTCATGTGTCTCATGCGGCCGGTTCCAGTGGTGCTGCGCCTCTTGGCCTTGGCACTCCAGTTATCTAAGGGTCACAAAAACAAAAGTACATTTAAAATACAACTTCTGAACAGAGCAGTGTCCTCTGGTTCCCAAAATATGCACATTCAAACTTTTCATTCCTTAACACACCTCAGATAATTAAACACTTAATGAGCCAAGTTAGGACAAGGTAAAACAAATGGCACATCATGGAGTCTCCAACACAGGGAAATCAGAGCAATAACAATTACCACATATCTACAAAAACCTGGACAGTATCTTCTCTCTCTCTCTCTCTACCTCAAGACCGTATACACCACAGAAGTATTGTGCAACAGTGCATATTCAGTGTATTTACATTACCATTTACATAAACACAAGCAGATGTACGGAGTTGGAACAAATTCAGAAATGTTAAGGACTCAAAAACTGAGCAAATGCCGCAGTTCTTGTTTTATGAGAAAGCAACCATCACAGGTTAAAATGTGGCCTTCACACAAATACCTACAGGATCAAAATCTGTCATAGTTGAAACGCAAAAAATTAATGCGGCCTGCTTGCTTCAACAGCACAGTGATCAACGTAATTGTAAACGCAGGACGTCTTGCATCATTTGGTGATTTAATTCCAACAAACCTTACTACAGTGAGTTACAAGAAAATGTGATTCCTGCCCATAAAGGACCAAAAACTAATAGGTCTAGCACAGAGAACAACTAGGGAACAGTGGTGAGGATAAGGATAAAAAAAACACTGTAGAAATACCCATCAATGCTAGTCATCCAGTCTTTGTTTTGAACACAACCCATGGCACCTGCTAAAGCAGGTATTTCTTCATCAGCTTCTTTATCAGGTATTTCTTTATCTGATTAGTTATTTGACTACATGACTTTTTAAATTGACAAAATTATTAAATTGCTTTCATTTCAAAACATATCACATATGCTCATGAACTCTAGCTCTGGTCAAAAATCCCAATCAAGCAGAACAGACGGGGAAACAGCTACTTGAAGTGACTAATATTTAACAGCTAAACATAAAAAGTTGTCACCATTTGAATGCGTTTGCTTCTGAACAGGACCATACCGTAAGCAAGAATTTTGTGCAACTGAACCTTCACAATTGCCTCTGCTCCAGAATTTTATCATGATGAAACAAGTCTACAGCACATTAGGATGAGGAGTGTTAATGAATGATACGGTTCCACTGACTTCTCACCAACCCCAAAACAAAGATACACCATGATGAACACATGTAGACGTTAAAAAGGGCAGTACTCACATTTTCTCTTGCGCTTGGCAGGATAGCCGCACTTGCCGCATGTGGATTTCTGCAGGTGATAGGCTTTGGAGCCGCAGCGGCGGCACAGAGTGTGCGTCTTATTGCGACGCTTTCCAAAAGACGACGTACCCTTCGTCTGGAGGAGAAAAGCGTCAACAGCTCAAGTAAGGACTCATGGGTTTAGATTCGAACAGGCGGTTCATCACACAGGCAACCCAGCTAAACTAGGTGCTTCAAACCTCTTTACAGCTCTCTAATATCTGAGGGACAATAATAGCATTCATTACGTCTATAAAAGACAATGATACTGGCGAATATTTCTAGACAGACAAGTGAAAGATGGGTGTTAGTCAACTTTTTGTGACGAACCGTTCACGAAAACAGCCAGACGTTTTTTATACACACACGACTATACAAAAACTGTATTGTATAACGTTAAAATCATTTCTTTAACACGTTAAAGCCCCAAAATAGTAAACCCAAATGAAACTTCTTGACCATGTCGCTAGCATAAACGCTAGCAGCTTTAGTCTGTAGCCGCTAACGGAAGTTAGCTAGCCATTACATTCCAACAAATATTACCAAATTTATGTATTTTCACTCAATCCTCCACAATATCGAGGTCAACTGACTTTACATATCATTATAATGTAAAAACCACACCGAAACAATGATATTAAAGTGAACAAGAGCAGATGTTTGAAGATTTTCGGCGCTGAGGGAACCAAAAACTCACCATCTTTTCTCCAGATGAGAGTCGAAAGAGGGCGGAAAAGGAATTGGTGCAACACTAAAAGACATCCGGGTTTGCGTTAGGTGTAACACTGAAATGGGCCCTGAATCTTTTGATCTGTATGTATATAATTAACTTATTTAGAGTTTAGTAACGGCTTTCTAGTTTTTTAGGCATAGGATACACATGATAGGTTTCAAATAATATATAACAGGTTTCTTATTATGTTAGGTAGTTTAGAATTTAGGGGGTGTTACAAAACGATATCAGATTTTTTTTTTTTTTTAAATCTCAAGCTATCTTCAGATTTAAAATACTTTAATTTGTTTAAAGTTATATTTGGTTTACATATACTCAAAGACTACCAGAAAATGTTGAGGTGAATATGGTCTACGTGAGAATATCAAATGATGGTGTCGTATTAATATTGACCACCAGAGGGCAATAACAGCTAAGAACACAGAGCGCCAAACCACACCACGAAAGACTAGAGCAAAGAGGTCGGGGGAACACCATCTCAGAACTTCTGGTTGTGTAAGGGGGGCTCGTGAGATAGTCCTCCATGAATGGGAGGGAATGGTGCTAAACAGGTAAAATAATTATTTACACCTGCTTCTAAACAAAAAAGCCCACAAAAGCAAAAACAACAACAACAATTTTTTTTTTTCAAATATAGTATCGATTATATATCAGAACTGAAATATACCCTGGTTCTGGAGTACCCCTCTACTGCACACTGTCTCAACTAATTAGCTAATTAACAGCTTTCCTGAGTTGAAGTTGGTCTGTTAAAGCTGGGAAAACATTCAAATGTCCAGGACCAGAGTTGGGGAAAGTGTTATCTAAGCCAAATAATAAGCATGTTAAAATGTGTTGTATAACATAATGTTTTTGATAAAGTAAGATGTTTATTTAAAATTTATGGAAGGAGCGTCCATTGTCAGCCCTTTGTAAGTATGTAAGTTTGCCAGTATGTTTTCTGTCAGAGGAGAGCCTTCAGACCAGAAGACTTTGCACTTCCTGGTTTCTTAGTAACATGACATGAATTTTTTTCCCCCTTATTGTCTCAAGAGAAACAAAAATAGAGGCTAGTGAGGGAATAGCTGTTCGTAGCTTTTTAATGTAAGTGTTAACAGAAACTAGCATGTCTTACGAACAAGTTGCAACATTGAATACAACTAGAAATGCGTAAAGGTATGACAATCATTGATCAGTTAAAAAATGATAGTCATTGGTAAATTGTTGTGGAATAAATCACTTTGAGGCATGATGTTATAGAAACACAGTTACCTTTGAGGTGGTAGCTCTGCTTCTTCTTGGGCGAAAAAAACCATGATTTTATTAGTTTAAAACACACTGTTATGTTTTATACCTTATTTAATTCCTTCTTGGCATTAACAGCAGTGTTAGACATTTACAGCCTTTCTCTTGTAGACAAGCTTTATTTTCACCATATCTCTAACCTGTGTTCATATTGCAAACCAAAATGTATTTTTTTAAACCTAAACAATTTTGGAGTTGAATACGTATGCAATGTCCTTTTGCATGTTGTATGCCTTCTTTTAAATGGGCTTGACAGCTCTGTTATTTGATTTATAATATGTCAAATATTATATGTAGAAGGAAGGTTTTAAACATTGTTACTGCCTCTGTGTCCAGGTGTCTGCTTCATCTAAATGTCAAATAACCTCCTAGTTCACATATGGTAGACTAATTATGGTGTAAACACTACTTACTTGTGTAATTTATGGGGATAGGGTGTCATTTCAGATTCTGCTACAGACTCAGTCCATTTCCTAGTAAACAAAGTGACAGCTAGGTTCATTCAAGGCTAATGCCATTCATTAAAAAAAAATTAAAAAATTAAAAAATGCACAAATACTTGTGTATAACTTTGTGTGTGTGTTAGGCATAATTTAAATAAACTTGCTGTGTCATAGTACATGGTCTCGATTGGCATCCCACTTGCACATAACGCAAATGTTAACTTTATAAAAAAAAATTTAAAAAATTGAGAAGGCTGAGTAAACACACATTTCCACACTGTTTGTTTCACATATTCTGTACATTAGGCTCCAGGCTACACTTGGTAATCCATCAAAAAAAAAGAAAGCCACACTATATGGCTGAAAGTTTGTGGATATCTGACTATCACACCTATTTGTGGGTCTTCCCCAAACTGTTGCCATAAATCTGGAAGTGCACAATTGTATAGGATGCCTTGTATGCATTACAATTTCTCTTCACTGCAACTAAGAGGTCCAAACCTGTTCCAGCATGACAGTGCCCCTGTGTAGAAAGCGTGGTCCATGAAGACATGATTTGTCAGTGTTGGCGTGGAAGAACTCAAGTGACCTGCACAGAGCCCTGACCTCAACCCCACTGAACACCTTTGGGATGAACAAGAATGCCGACTGCACCTCAGGCTTCCTGAGCTAACAACAGTGCCTGATTCTACTAAAGTATTTGTGGCTAAAGGGGTTTTGCCCTACAGCCACATTCCAAAATCTAGTGCAGCCATTCTAGAAGAGTGAAGGTTATTATCACTGCAAAGGGCGACTAAATCTGGAATGGGATGTTCGAAAAGCACATATGGGGGTGATGGTCAGGTGTCCACAAAGTTTTGGCCGTATAGAGTATGGTAGGCTATACACAAAAAAGCATTTGCAAGACAAATGCGACACATAGTATACTGCTGGATCCCTGGAAACCAAAATACTGCCATTGTCTCATCTCCGAACATGTTGAAACCAGTCCTTGAGTAAGTGCTACATGGACTGGCATTCATGTAACTTTTTGCACAGAGAATTAAAGGGTCGCTTTAAATACTTATCTTGGCAAAGAATCATAGTCAGTATCTCTAAAACAATGCATTTTCTTTTTCTTTTTTTGCTTACCAAGTAGACTATGTGGAAATTTTGAAAAGGTAGTTAACTTTCTCTTTAATAAAACAACCAGTCATATGTTCACAAGCCATTGCATAAACACATGGTGAGCGTATTTTTTTATTAGTTCCCAAGGGAAGTATATGATTCAATACACACATGCACACACAGTAGCCTCACCATGTGAGAATTTGTGCATCTGAGATGCTCTAGTTCATCATGTGTGTGTGTGTGTGTGTGTGTGTGTGTGTGTGTGTGTGTGTTTAGATAGTTTATGTATGAGATGGCCTGTTTACTCCTCTCTATGGAGTTGGAGAAAGAACCAAAACAGCAATTATTCTCAGTAATAACGTACAATAAACAATTTCTTCTCATTTAAGCATGTTTTTCACATCTGCTTTGGATGTTTATAACTAATTTATTAATTTAATACTCTTTGTGTTTAAATTTTAGATTTACAATGACAAATATTTGATATACTGTATCTAGTAAGTCTAGTAACTCTTGTAAACTCAGTGTATATGTTTCTGTTATTACAAGGTCAGATTTCATGTCTTCATGGTATAGCTTATTTTTGTGGCATTGCTTATTTCCAGATGACCAGTGTTATTTCTTGAGTTGTTAAAACCAAACTGGTGACAGTATACCTTCATTTTTATCTACACTTGTTGTAGTTGCATTTGTATATGCAACCGCTTGAACATGGACATACATATAAAGCTATTCACAGGTATTTACATGTTAATTTTGTATGACACAAGATTTTCTTCCTGTTGAATTGCTTCAAAATGTGACATTAGCTAGACAGCTTGCTCTTATACTAAATCCTAGGTTTACTATTCCAGATGTCACAGATAGAAAAAACAATGCTAAAAATGATCCATCTTTCTCAACATCTGATATATTACCTATTCCTGTTTGTGGAAATGTTTTCACTATGTTCTGATGTCCAAACAGAAAAAAAACACACCTGGAGATTCTGGGCAGTTTGTAGGGTTTTTACCGTCAGGTTCTGTGAAAGACATTAACAGACAAAAATGCACACTAGCACACTCATGCTTCAAAACACCACACCATTAAACCACATAACCCACTGCCTCAGAGTTATAGACAATTTACCCTGTGTAGACTCACAGAAAGCACATACATGCCACAGTACCCAGTGTCGCATATCACAATATCTAGCATAATGGCTCTTCGTTTGTCCTTCAATGCCTCTGGCTGAACCATTAAAAGTTGTATGTTGAACCTTTTAACAGTTTCCAGTTTAGAGAAGGCCACAATTAGACTCCCGTTGGAATATTAGAACTGAACTGATTACATTTATCCTACAATGAACCATTTGTTTCCTGATGGGTGTGGTTTTGCCTAGGATGACACTCTTCATCTGCAGGGCACAGCGCTTCACTGAATGGTTTGATGAATATGACAATGATGTACCGCTGTGCCCTTCATAGTTTCCAGATCTCAACTCAATTGAAGAAACCATGGGAGAATGAGCTTGCACTTTCCATCATCATCATCATCATCATCACCAAAACACCAATAGAGAGTACATATTTTGGAAGAATGGTGTTAAACATGTTTTTAAAAACAAGATTTGCTTTTTGCCTTCAATGTGGAAATACAGTGTTCCCTCAACAAATACTGATTCTACTGTCTGTTTTACTTGCTTTACTTTTTACAATACAATTCACGAAATGATGATTTGTGCCTCCTGCCACTTTCTCATTCCAGGCAATTTTTTTTTTTTTTTTAATGGCATTTAACCTCCTTTGTAACCTTCCAGGAAATTAGTATTAGAAGTAAATTGTGTTCTCTAAAATGTTTAAAATCTATTAAGCATTCATATGTGCAGTTATTGTATTTTATTGTAACATACACATACAATCATTGTTCTGTTTCTGTGGTCACATGATTAATCTGCATAGAGCTGCTTTGTTCCATCATACCCTTCAAACATGTGCAGTATGTCCGTGAGTACAGAACACAGAAACAGACTAAGTTTCGAGGTAATGGATCCCATGTGCAGTTAATCATATTTATCTGATCGAGACAGGCACAATACACACACACATATAGTATATCTGTACTAATGTGTGTGTTTGAGGTTTTGCTGTGGAAAATGCGTGGTTATACTGGATGCAGACAGGACCCATGATGCTTGCCTTCAAAGGTCAGGCACAAAAATAACAATTCTTATTTCCTAAGCTAGGCTCTGGATTCACTGTGAACCCTGACCAGAATAGAGTGGTTAATAAAGTGGTTAGAGAAACAAATGAATGAAAGCACATAAATACTTAACAAACAATATGGCTGACATGTTCATGGAATTCATGGAATGTCATGTCATGGAATGAAGATATGTTGGTGTACTCTAGAATCTAACACATTTATAAATTTTTCTTCATGATTTGCTTGTATTGGAACTTTAGTTTCTAACTCTTAGCATGTGAAAGAACACACACATGGAGTCAGCACTTACTGATTCACTCACATTTGTACACCAATGTGTAATTACAGGCTTATTTATCTATTTAATTTTTAATTAAACATTTGTACAGAATGCGTTTTTCACAACTTCAACCTAAGAAAGCAGTAGCATCAATCGGGGTGGATACTGAAGACTCACTGTAAGATTCATCAGGAAAGAATTCCACTGCCCACAGCAAGGCAACTATGACTCTATTGACATAAAAAGGTCAGGGCTAGAATCAAGTGTCCTATAACAGGCTAGCTAGTGCCCTATAAACAGGCCAGGACTGATCCTAGTCTAGTTGGCTAACTGCATAACCTCTTTATTTATTGACCTATTATCAACCATGGTTGGTATTTACAACTGGGAGTGAAGCATATGCAGAAATGGCAAAAGGTCTTATCTTACAAAAACATAATTTCAGTGAGACATGAAGTACAAATGCTGCAGTATGTGACACAAAGGATAACTCTGGGGGAAGAAACTGATGCAGGTGGAGGTTCAGGAGCAGGGACTGATCAGGGTTGGACAAATCATAAACTAATTTGCTAGTCCACCAGGCAAGTAAAAGCAATAGTATTTTTGCCCAGTCTTGCTTGATTTAGATGGATATTGTGTGATGTTAGTGGGAGTCACATTCAGACAAGTCATGTTGAAATTAATATGTGCTATTTCAGTGACTTTCTCTATTCTGATTCTCTAGTCTGTACTAGTGTATTTTAGCAAAATAAAAAAAATTTTAAAAAATGTTTGAAATTTATAAACCCCATGTCCCCTTCAAACCTACCAAAAGGTCAGTTTTGCATATCTTTAGGATTTCTTTGTATGTCTTTTGGATTTTCTAGATTAGTGAACATTTTTGTGTTTTCGATTTGAGACGCAGCTCATGGCAATAATCATGATGACAGTGGAAAGTTTTAAATTGAGACACAGCTTTTCTGTGTTTTTAACATCGCTGGAATAAAAAAAGCTAAACATTTTATAGTTCGACTTGGAAATCTGATGGAATGGGATGTTTTGGCTCTGATGTGCTGTCTAGTGGATCTCACTTTTGGATCGTCTGGATGTAAGAGAGCAAGTTTGACAATAATAATGCCTCTCATGTTACTGCTGCTTCTGCTTTGCACACACCAAACTATGTGTCAAATATCAGGCCATATCACACCACCATGGCAAAGATTATTTTTCTATAACAACACTTACATTTATGTCATTTGGCAGACGCCCTTATCCAGAGCGACTTACATACATCTTATTTTTTATACAAGTGAGCAGTGAAGGTTAAGGGCCTTGCTCAAGGGCCCAGCAGTGGCAGCTTGGCGGTGCTGGGATATGAACTCACAACCTTCCGATCACTAGTCCAATGTCTTAACCACTGAGCTACCACAGACCCACTAGATTGGTCAGTGCAAGGAATATGTCTTTGGTTATTAGTAACTTACATTACATATACATATGTTACTACCATAAAAAATTTCACATATTGCAGTAGTCCTTTATTATAAATCTGGGATTTAAAAAAGAATGTATCGTAGTTAATGCTTGGGTCCACAAAATCTGGTTCACATGTTTTTTTTTTTACCCAGTTTGGGAACCCCAAGACCAGGCTAAAAATTGTAGCTAATGAGTGTATGAATTCTCAGGGAAAGGACAACTGTGTCACCATAGTCCTTATCTACTAAAGAACTTTGGAATGTTGTACATTGTGTTTGCACCCTTGACAGAATACACTGGACAAAAAGGTTTTTGCTTCTTGAACACTGTTGGGTGTTTCTTATAGATTTTTGAGTACTGATCACGAATATCACATCAAAACTTACCCATCGCGTACTGTTTCAGAGAAATCTTCAGTTTTGTCATGATTTTTTCTTATATTTGTATCCAATACAGCACACATGAAAGAAACGTATGAGAATATGGAACTGTTGCTGAAGCACGTCCAGTATACCAG
>JAQQZX010000011.1:15361541-15382682 GCA_030068355.1 Notoglanidium maculatum
TGGGCGAAACTGGCCAAGGATAGGTGTGCCAAGCTTGTGGCATCATATTCAAAAAGACTTGAGGCTGTAATTGCTGCTAAAGGTGCATCGACAAAGTATTGAGCAAAGGCTGTGAATACTTATGTAAATGTGATTTCTCAGTTTTTTTATTTTTAATAAATTTGCAAAAACCTCAAGTAAACGTCTTTCACGTTGTCATTAAGGGGTGTTGTGTGTAGAATTCTGAGGGAAAAAATGAATTTAATCCATTTTGGAATAAGGCTGTAACATAAAATATAGAAAAAGTGATGTGCTGTGAATACTTTCCGGATGCACTATATATATATATATATATATATATATATATACACGCATTTGTCTACAGTGAGGAACCGATTTACTCAATGTCCCCATAAAATGGGAGACAATGTTACAGAGTAAATTTGTAATGTCAATGTCTGAATCTGCATTCAACTACATTTCCCAAAATGCAAGTTAGACTGTTGACAAGGATTACATAACCCAAACTTTCTCACTTTCAGGTCCACCAGCTTACTGACTCTATCACACAATCACTGCTCGCACTATTTAAGAACTTTCAGTTGTCACTATCATTGTGAAGTATATGCTCAGTGTTCCATACCTTTCATTACGAAGCCTTGTTCATTGTCACATTTATATCTGGTTTCTGATGCTGGTTTCCTGGTTTTCTGATTACTGCTTTACCTAGTTAATATTGTTTGTTCATCACCTGAAGCCTGTATGTTGATTCAGAGTTTCTGCCTATCTATTTGGATTTGTTTGCCAGTCTAAATAAAGCTTTGTTTTAGTTGCACTTGGGTCCACACCTGCCTCCTGACAGAATACTTCCCCATCCCATGGATGCAGCAGGTAACCCTGGGCACCAAGGCCAAGAAGGCTAAATCAGGGGGCAGATCTTTCTCTTACAAAGCCCTTCAGATATGGAACAGCCTTCCAATTAGTGTTCGGAACTCAGACAGTCTCTGTGTATAAGTCTAGGCTGAAAACATATCTGTTTAGTCAAGGCTTTTGTTAATAGCCTTCTTTTAGGTAAAGGAGCAGATCTGAAGGGTTCTCAGGCATAGAATGTTTTGTTAAACTGGGATGTTTGGATGCTTCAATATACACCTAGAACTGTGAAGATGAGGTTTGACTGCTGTTGACATTCTGCTACAATGGCATAGAGGACTTAAATTACCACGAACAGTCTTGCACTCAAATCTCCTTCACTGAATCAGCTGAAACTATACTGAATTATGTAACTGTACTTTTTTGACCATATAACATTTACATATATACTGTTACAGAAGTGTGTTGTAATCGCAACATCCAGTGCCAACCAAATGAGGATGGGTTCCCTTTTGAGTCTGGTTCCTCTCAAGGTTTCTTCCTCTTGTCATATCAGGAAGTTTTTTCTTACCACAGTTGCCACAGTCTTGCTCATTGGGTATACATACATAGAGTCATAAGTTTACATTCAGAATTTATATACTGTACTTCTATGAAGCTGCTTTGTTACAATGTCTATTGTTAAAAGAGCTATACAAATAATATTGAATTGAATTGAAGAAGGGGTCCCAGTCTGTAAGATGCTAGTCCAATTAATCAACTTGCTCACCTTCAAAGCGCTAGCATGGGCTACAGCAGTGTGGACCAATGGAGGCGAGCATACCGCCTCCTATGAATACTTCCTGCAGCAGCTTTTCCCGGGAGTGTTTGGCCATTCTCCAGAAGGAGGCCGATGGGAGAGCAGCTACTCTCCATGAAGCAAGGTATTCAGAGCACCTCAGAGCACACTCTCTGTTTCCACACGTTAGCTGCCAGTAGTAGTCTGAATGAGCCAGAAGTCAAAGTAGCATACTATCAAGGGCTCAATGAGGACCTTCTCATGAAAATGGCATGCTGTGATGATAAAGCCACCCTAGACGATGATCGACATGTCTATATGCTTTGACAACCTAATGAAGAACAAAAGAACCACTGAGGCGACCAGCAATCCTGTTCTGGAAATCTAGGCCAATAAACTATGTTTATACTGTGGCATCCCTTGACACCATGTAGCCCAGTGTTTCCCACCCTCCCTCCAAGGCCAATCTTGAGTGAGCCCCCTCTACCTCTCTCTTCACCATGGTGAGTCCAAACCATTTTCTGTCTGCTCCAAATTTTCTAATACCGGTCCAGCTAGCACACTGAGGAGTTGTCTTTTCCACCTTAGCACTCTGTGCAGATGGGTACTTTATAGACCTTTACCTCACAGAGAAGCTCCAGTTGCCTTTACAACAACTGGAACACCCCTTGAAAGTTGACACTCTGGATGGAGACCCCATCAGAGATGGGTCAATCACCAATTGCACTGAGCCCATCCATCTCCAAGTCAGCAACTTGCACCAAGAAGACATTCATCTCTTAGTGACCATCACAACACGTTTACACAAGTTCCTAGTAGTGCTGGGCTTTGTGTGGATGCAGACCCACAATTCACAGATCTCCTGAAAAGAGTGAAAGATTAAACACTGGTCTACACACTGTCATGTCAAGTGTCTCCTCACCCCCTCCATCAACATGGCTTCCACCTCCATTGAGAGCCCAGTAATCTAGGTCCAAATTGAAATCCCCCTGAGTACTGGAAATTCAAAGAAGTGTTCAGCAAGACCATAGCCAGCAGGCTCCTGCCACATCATCCCTATGTGGGAGCAGCACCCCCTTGCAATTACATCTACCCCTTGTCAGCTAAGGAATTCCAAGCAATGGAGGAGTACATCGAGGAGGCACTCAAACAAGGTTATATATGCCCCTTCACCTCTCTAGCATCCACAATGTTTTTCTTTGTGGAGAAAAGAATGGAGGCCTATGGTCCTGTATTGACTATCAGGGCTTAAATCAACTAATTGTCAAGTATCCACTGCCTCTGGTTCAGGCAGCCCTAGAGCAATTGTGAGAAGGATTTTTATCAAACTTAACCTTTGGAGCATTTGCCACCTGGTGTGCATACAGGAGGGTCACAAGTAAAAAATGGGCTTTAGCACCACCTCTGGTCTCTTCAAATACTGCGTGATACCCTACAGGACATGTCGGGGAAATTCATCTTAGCTTACATCAATGACATCTTGATCTATTCCCCAGACAAAACCACCCACATCAAACATGTCAAGAAGGTACTGCTAGACTTCTTAAGAACCAACTCTAAATAAAAGAAGAAAAGTGTCAGTTCCATGTTTAGAAGGTAACCTTCCTGGTATACATCATAGAACCAGAGGGAGTACTTATGGATCAGAACAATATTGCTGCAGTCACTAACTGGCCTATGCCCACCATATTTAAGGAACTGCAGTGGTTCTTGTGGTTCCCCAACTTCTATTGCCATTTCATCTGCGGCTTCAACATCTTGGCATCTTCCCTAACCAAGTCCTTCACTGTGGAGGTAGATGCCTCTGAAACAGTCATCAGAGGCATTCTCTCTGAGAGGTTGAAAAGCCCAAGCTTCATTCTGTGAATTTCTTTTCAAAGACATTGTCCCCTACCAAAAGAAATGACTACACTGGCAAGCGGGAGCTCCTGGTATTCATGTTCACCATCTTACTGATTGCACACACCTGGACTCTACCACATAATAATTTCTCCCACTGTTTATTGATTTTGAGTTTCTGCCTACCAATTTGGATTTGTTTGCCAGTCTAAATAAAGCTGTGTTTTACCTGCACTTGCATCCACACCTGCTTCCTAACAAAAATAATGCATTTAAACCACAGAAGGCACTATGCCAATTAAAAGACAGGATGTGCAAATTTTAAATAATTCAATTTCAGGATAATAAAGGGCACCAAATGGTTTAGTCAGCAGCAGCAATTTTTGAGACAGTGGAGATAGATGAGCATTCCTGGTCCAGTTTATCAGGTATCTTCAGTTTTAAATGCTTCAAGCAAAATTTTAAGATAATCTGTGAATTATGAAACCTAAAACACATGGAGATATCAGTATTTCACAGCTCAACATTCAAGCGTCCAAAACATGTACAGGTAAGCCTTTTGCTAGGCTGATCTTTTGATGTTTTATATAGTATGAAAGCTCTGTATTAAACTTAAAATGTCACTTTGATATCTGTTAGCACTTGCCTGTTGTATTATCTGTATGAAAGTGCTTCTATAGGGCTAAATAGCTAACTATGTAATTAGAACCTTGTATGACTGAATTTGAGCTAGCTAGCCAACAAATGTAGCAAGCTACTGAAACCCCAACTGCATTTGGTTAAGTTAGACTACATGACTTTTCTGTACATACTGTTGATATTTGAGGTGGTGTCTTTGGCATAGCTCACTTGATTAGTTAACATAACTGTTTCTATGCATTCCTCAGATATAGAGCTATTTTTGGATTAGTTGTGTTAGTTGTAGACATGTATTAAAGCAATTTATTATTCCTCAGGTAATTTTTCACCAAATGGCTCTCTTACTTGAGCACTCCTTTTACTCAAGTAAATTATCACTACAGTAGCAGTACGTTTACTCAAGTTGCTGGTGCTAATGCAGTAGCATAAGTCATGCCCTCTAATTATATAGATGTAGGATTACTTTACAAATCTGAAGAATCGACTGCCCTAACATTTGGCCATGAAGAAAATTAGCCACAATTTTTCTCTGTAGTAACTGCCCAGCTTCACTACAACAATTATGCACCTATTGGATGCAATTTAATCTCCATCTTTAAAAAAAATAATGAAATCAGTCAGGTAAGTTATAGTATAAAATGAAGTTTGTGCAATATTTTCTATGAAACACAGGACTTGCAGTTCTTAAGATTCATGGAACATCAAAGCTCAATCCAGCAATCTTTTCACAAAATCCCAAATGATCCATCATCACATCTATTTTGAGCACCCATCAATGACAAAGCAATGAAAATATGTATAAACATGAGATGAAAAGTGAGATGAAGAAAAGAGAGTGTGTAGGATAACAAATGAAAGCTTATAAACTGTGCCAAAACAATTGCAGACATGACTCAAGGCAGCCATTCCTGGCTCCACCCCCACAGCATGGGGCCGCCTGTTAAACTCATAACTCCGCCCACCACAGCTGCTCTAATGTGATAGACAACCCCTTACCTCACTCTTTTACACACACACACACACACACATGCACACCCATACCCACTCACACACACACACATTTAATACACACAGGAGCACATAACCCAGTCTTTTCTCCTTTAGAGACACTTCGAGAGAACTTTGAAGGAAAACAGAACAACTGACTGCAGAGGAAATCATCACTACATATACAGTTACGGAATATTTAAGTCACATATATACAAACTAATCAAGCTTAGAGATACTTTACAGCACAGACAACACACACAGGGTGTGTGTGTGAAAATGACAGGGAGGATGCAGCTTCTTGTAGCCATATTTCTAATTCTCAGTTTAAATTCAGCCGTGGATGCTGAGTCAACTGGTGAGTACACTTTATAACAGTCCTATTATTACCTTCGAAGCTTTATTATATATTACAACATTTTATATTCACTTTTAAAACATTGCACTGCCTTTAAAAAAAATCCTTAAAGCACCTTTTAAAAACCTTCCATTGTCCAATATAAAAATAAATTAATTGTTTCACATTTCATTTAAGTTCATTCTGTCTTTCATGGACCTTCAGTCTCTCTTTCTCATAATGTTCATTCTCTCTTTTTACCCTTCCTACCATCCTCAAATAGTCTGAACTTGTTTAGCTGTGATGGTTTATGAAACTTATAATCATCACATATCATCAAAGTTCTTCAGCTCTGGTTACTGCCAATTTTGTGTGTGTGTGTGTGTGTGTGTGTGTGTGTGTGTGTGTGTGTGTGTGTGTGTGTGTTTAGAGAGAGAAAGGGAGAGAAAGAGAGAAACAGGCAGAGCGAGAGAGAGAACAAGAAAGAAAGACAGGCAGGCAGGCAGACAGTCAGACAGAGTAACTGCGTACATGACCTAAGCTGTGTGCAGGTTAAACTCATGATGATTTTAGCAGGGTTGTGGAGATCAAATGATTGTATAAAATCCAAGCAACACAAATGCTGACATTGATACAACATACTTAAATAGACACAAATTCTCGGCCTCAAATAATCTGCCATAAATCACACGTTACTCCCAATCATAAAATCTATACCTACTGTTCCTTTACTTAAAAAGCAAGATGATATTATTATTGTGCACAGGTTTAAAAGGCCATTTGCCCTGGTTAAATCAGAGGTTAGATCAGTTTCATTCCTTGGGCTTCACGGTCATCTGGATTTGATCTGAGGTGTATTGCACACATATGCACATATACAAGCAAAGCGCATATGTTAGTGATCTTAACTTTATGCATACAAACAATCTTGAGTGCACTGACTTAAGCAGTAGACATTCATGATTGATCACAGCAGCTGGTGCCGAGCTCTGATTGGCTCAACAGGTTGACCTCAAGTTCTTCTCATTCATCTTTCATTTACAGAGAGAGAAAGTTGATATGGTCATTTTGTTCTTCATCTGCTTCTATATTTTATTGTCACTGGTCTCAGAACCCAAAAAGCCTTTCAGCCATCCAGTGGCCAGGAAGACAGGCGGTAGTTAGAACTGATTAGGTGCTTGTAAAAGTAATGGCACAGCAACCACAGCACAGCAACCAACTCAGCAAACACAAACATGATAATATTAGCTTTGGAATGAGCAGAAAAGGCCCTGACCAGGCACATGAACCAGCATGAATGGGGGAAACGATCAAAGGACTTGCCAAAGCTTGCACACAGGTATGCCACTCCAACCAACAGACTGGAAAAAAATTGGGTCTAGGCTTAAATGTCAGTTTAAGACTGGCAACTTCCCTGAGCAGTTCTTTGAACACATGAAAGTCTGAACATGGCTGCTGGACTTGTCTCAACACACACCTTTATTATAATAAACGGAAACATAAATAACAGCCTTGTCAAAGGCCCAACGGCCAATAGCCAATAGCCACCACCATAACAACGGACATCTGTATTTGCAGTTTCAGGCAATGAAATCATTGGTACCACTGGTCAAAGGGGCTAACTTCTGGAAACTTTAAATGAATCACATTCAATAAAATAGAAGTCTATTTGAATAAGAGTCAATCTGAATAAACATTAAACTGTAGGCTACTGGTAGGTTTTATTGAGTTTTCAGTAGATTTTTCAAGTTTAGCTATTACAGACCTCAATGATACTTCAAAGATTGAGGGTCTAACTTATTTATTGAAGTATTAAACAAAGTGTTGAGAGAAATGCTTTACTTTCACTAGCACCAAGTTGAAAAAATAAATGAGAAATAAAAACAGGCTTTTAATTAAATATTTTAAACAATCCTGCATAATAATAATGTTGAATGGCAAAGTCTTGACATCTGTTTCAGGAGTTGAGATTACTGTATGTGAATACTATTTCATCAAATTGAACCCAAGAAAATAACTGCTGCTCATTTTATCACACTTAACATTTAACATTAAAAGGATATTCTGTATTTAAATAGGAAATCTGATAGGACCTAAATTAAAACCTTGCAGGACATCTTAGAAAAATTCTGATGAAACATCCCTTTACACACTGGAACCTACCTAATTCTTATTTCTGGAATCATCTATACAAAGGGGCCTCAAACCATTAACTGATGATCTATATGTCAAATGTCATGTTCCACTTTCACACCAGTAATTCCTTGAGAACTGTTATAATGCTGTCTTCCACTAAATGTGTTTATGTTGGTGCATGATGAACACTTTTAAAGGCAATATCAAGGTTTATCTTAAACTGTTTAACAGCTCCTCGCTTTGTTCAAAGCATATGGCTAAAATTACTTTTCTCACTGTCCCCAATTCCTGTTCCCACATTTAAAATAAAACTGTTTACCTCTACAGTATATAACCTCCTAACATCACCAGACTGTCTGCCAGATCTCCTGCATGGAGGTTTGGCAGAACAGGGAGTAACAGAGCTCTTCCTGCTTGCAACATTCCGCCTACAACCCCGAACTGGAACCACAGTTTTTGGGCTCTATAATCCACGAGACAACAGCAAATACTTCGAGTTCACCATTATGGGCAAACTGAACAAAGGTGAGCATGTTTTAATGGTATGTATCCAATTTGAACAAATGTTTATGTAACTTTAGAAACATGTTTGCATAGCTGTCTCACTGGAAGAGCTTCAGTACAACCTCTGAACTGATTCCACTGATTTCTCTCTTTTTCATTCTTCTTCTCCCTCTCCTTGCAGTTGTCACCATATATGTATTTAAATCCCATATCTATTGTTTTCTACTTCTATGACTAGCTACACTGCGTTACTTACGCATTGATGGCAGGATGGCCACTGTCACCTTTAACAACCTCAAACTGGCAGATGGAGAGAAGCACCACCTCCTTTTTCACCTGAAGGGCCTGGAGGTTCCATACAACCAGGGATCTTTTCCACCTGGCCAGGCAACGTTGCCAGTGCCAGGGATTGAGTTGCACCTGGACTGCCGATTGGTAGAGACATTGGGAGATTTACCAGCAGTGTTCAGTGGGCTCAACAACAACCAGGGGGTGGAGCTGAAAACTATGCAGAGAAAAGCACAGGCAAGTACAAAAACAACTAGACACATTAACAAATGAGTACAGTAACAAAGTGATTGTAATGTACTAAATAAATAATTGTTGTGACACTTCATCAACTGTGCAAGCAAAGTGCTCCTAAAGAGATACTTACAGGTTTAGAAGCATTTTTTCTGAAACATCCTGTTTTCCTTTAACTTTTATTACATCTGCACTCACTGGCTACTTTAATAGGATCACCTTAACATCTGCACATTCACACAGCTATCCAACCACCCATGTGGCAGCATCATAATGCATAAAATCAAGAAGATGCATGTCAAAAGGTTCAGTTAATGTTCACATAACTGGTTTGAGTATTTCACAAAATGTTAATCTCCTGGGATTTGCATGCACAACAGTTTCAAACACATCCACAGAAATGTTTGTGAATTTCATTAATGGCCAGGTGTTCCTATTAAAGTGGCTAATGAGTGTACATAATCACATAAGTATATCATAAATCTGCATATACATTCTTTACAAGCATGCTTTTACCAATGTTTGGCAGGAGGAGCTGGAGGAGCTGAAACTGGCTTATGGTGATTCGGTAGAGAACGTTGCATCGCTGCAGGGTTGCCATACCCACCAGAGCGACTCTGTACAAACACTAGGTAGAGACACATTTATCTCATTATAAAGTTAGTATCCTAACCAGAACCCAGTTAACGGAGAATATAATGCCAAAGAAAAGAGAAAAGATAATAGAGAGATTTTAATACTCTTTTTACCACCAAAGATAACATTTATACTTTAGGAAACCTGAATACTGATGTAGATCAAATTTTTTCCAGGGCTTAATACTAAACAGCTGACCAATCAGATGCTGGAGCTCACCAAAGTCATAAATGAGCTGAAGGATGTGCTTGTTCAACAGGTAATGCATTATTTTAGTCTATATTCTCCCATCATACTGTATTATGTTTCCCACATTTGATTCTC
This sequence comes from Notoglanidium maculatum, assembly GCA_030068355.1. NCBI lineage: Eukaryota > Metazoa > Chordata > Actinopteri > Siluriformes > Auchenoglanididae > Notoglanidium > Notoglanidium maculatum. Next base: position 15,371,093 of record JAQQZX010000011.1, read on the forward strand.
TTTGATTCCAAGCCTTATGTGTTTGCATATTGTAGGTGAAAGAGACTGCCTTCTTGAGAAACACAATCTCTGAATGTCAAGCATGTGGTAAGACACTTTTCTAACCAAAAGGTTAGGTGTGTTTAGAGATTCGACTAGCTGACTGTAACATTTGTCTCCACATACGGCAACCAAATGGTCTAACCACAAGTCAAAATAGCCCAGAGCACCAGCAGAAGGTTTGTTTTTCAGAGACTATGGCTGCACAGTGTTTTTCTGACTCTAACAGACCTGATATTTGCATGCTTGGAATTAAAAACTAGAAAAACACACAAAAAACCCACTAATGGTTCTGTATGGTTGGAGTTGGAGATTAGGGTTAGGGTTAGGGTTAGAGTCATTATCCTCAATAACTGTGCACATCCGGGTGGTTGTTTTGCAGGGCTGGGTGGTACTGCAGTGAAGCAACAATGTGCTCCCGGTGTGTGTTTCCGTCCTGACATGTGTATTGAGACGGAGGAAGGGGTGGAATGTGGCCCCTGTCCTGATGGATACACCGGAGATGGCTACAGCTGTGATGATGTTGATGAGGTAACATAATGACAAACTGTTCAAATTTAAACTAAATGACTCTAAATGACCTAATATCTTGAAAATCAGAAGTATAAATTTTTGTCCCCACCCTTAATATTTCCCTTATAAACATTTCCTGCATTTGAACCATTTGTGTGTGTGTCTTTTACAGTGCCAGTTTAACCCCTGTTTCCCGGGTGTGAAATGTGTGAACACGGCTCCAGGGTTCCGCTGTGAGGCGTGTCCTAGAGGATACACTGGCCAAGCAGTGGAAGGTGTGGGAGCAGCTTTTGCACAGACGCACAAACAGGTTGGTGTGTGTATGTTAGGGATATAATCATATATGAATACCATATTTGGATTGAACAGATCATGTGTATTAAATAGGTACAAATATAAATAGGAAGCACGCTACTAATTTTTTAAAGAAACTTGCCAGAAAGGTTCACAGGGCATCTGGTTGAGACTAAAGCTGTGCAGTGGGACTGGTATTCGTGGGATGCAAGAACAAAAAAAAAGTTGTCAGATACAAAGCTCAAATAAAAAGACAATGTTTATTAACATGTAGCAGTCCTTAGTAACTGCTTGATTTGAGTTGACAGAATCCGACTAGGAAAAAGAAAAAAAAAAACTCCCCTCAACTCATAAATCATACTCAGAAATATCCAAAATCCTGAGTTCAGCATGTGTAATTCTAAAGAATCAAATTAACATATCTGCTAACATCATCGTTAGTAAACAAAGTATTACTTCTTTCCTTTCAAATCAGTTATGCTGTATATACCAGTATTTTTATATCTCAACTCACTATTAGCTTGTTAAATCTATTACATTGTAAAGAGGTTGAAAATTCCAAATTCCTATTTCCAAATTAAGTTGAATGCTACATAAATCCAAATATAGATAGAAATATTTGGAGCACTATATTAATAAAGATGCATTTGTATTTAGAGTATTGCTTACACCTGTAAAGCTGTATGTCTTTGTACATTCACAGGCTTTTGTTTGTAAATGTGTTTCTTGATTTGGTATTCAACCCATATTTTAACCACAGGTGTGTGATGACATTGATGAATGCAGTGGGCTGAATAATGGAGGCTGCACAGCCAATTCGATCTGCCTGAACTCTATGGTAACAGTTGCTTTTCTTCCCTATTGTAACTTTATGGTGTAGGCAGATACTTGGGTTTTTGTTTTGTTTTTGTTTTTTTATCACAAGCACTTTATGTTAGTACATTAGTCATAGGACAAAGCCTTTTATTTTTGTCTGTGTAATATATGAGATGTGGATATACACATTTTCACATGTAAAATGCAACACTACGTGGGTGCGTGTGTGTGTGCGTGTGTGTCTGTAGGGCTCATATCGCTGTGGTGGCTGTAAAGCAGGATTCACTGGTGATCAAGTGAGAGGCTGTAAGCCTGAGAAGAGTTGTGGGAATCGGCTGCAGAACCCCTGTGATCCAAATGCACAGTGCATTGAGGAACGAGATGGCACTATCACCTGCCAGGTAACTAAGTAACTAACTAACACACACAAATACACACAATCACACACACACACACACATACACACAATGGTACTGAAGAAATAGACTACACCATCATCTGTCAGATCACATAATCACAATGTTGTGTTCATGCCCAAATGAAATACTATGACCAGAAACCACCAAAACTGAATTTAGTTGAAAAACTGTTTTTTTTTTAATATTTGTGTGTGTGTGTGTGTGTGTGTTCCAGTGTGGTATTGGCTGGGCAGGAAATGGCTATCTATGTGGAAAAGACACTGACATTGATGGATACCCAGATGAGAAGCTTCGCTGCCGAGATCCCACCTGCAAAAAGGTAACAATGCCTATGATGCTACATGCCCACAGTAGACTGAGACTTGCAATAATGCTAGTGTTTTAACTGTGTGTGTGTTTCATTTCAGGACAATTGTGTTATGGTACCAAATTCAGGGCAGGAAGATGCCGATTCAGATGGAAAAGGTGATGCGTGCGACCCAGATGCTGATGGAGATGGAATACTGAACGAGCAGGTACACAAACATAAAATATTTGTTTTATTGTAGATGAGCATGAATCCTGCGTTGATTTTGCAAGCATTTTGAGCCAAAGGACCATCTGAGAACATCAGCAAATGGTAGTACAGTTTGCTCTTAAGTTCAGGACTTTTAGTTCTTTGGCTTATAAATAGTCTAACCCTCTGTGAGTTGTTGTGACGTGTGTGTGTGTGTGTGCACTAGGACAATTGCTGGTTGAAGCCAAATGTGAAACAGATAAACAGTGATAAGGACAGCCATGGTGATGCATGCGATAACTGCCTTACCATTGAAAATCCAGACCAGCAGGACACAGATTCAGATGGCCTTGGGGATGCATGTGATGATGACATGGATGGAGACGGTGAGAAACTGCATGCACACACGCATACACACACGCACACGCACACACGCACACACACACAACACACACACACACACACACACACACACACACCCTTTTGAGAACCTTGCAACTACATACATACATACATACGTACGTACATATATATATACTGTACATACATACATACATACATACAATGGGACCATCCAATTATCCTAATGCAAGTTCTATATATTAGGTCCAGGTTAATCATTTAGTCTTAGTTCTGAACTCTGAAGTCTCTCCTCTCACAGTTTTTAACAATAAAAACAAAATCTTATACTGACCTGGATTACTTCAGTATGTCTGATTAGATACATGAGAATTAGATTCTTGTGTGTTTTGTACCTGGCTTACAGGTATTAAAAACTTCCTGGACAACTGTCAACGAGTGAAAAACCGGGACCAGCGGGACCGAGACCGAGATGGAGTGGGAGATGCTTGTGACAGCTGCCCTGATATTCCCAACCCCAACCAGGCATGATAATCCCAAATCACAGTCAATATTTCACCATTTTTGAGACTTCTTTCTCAACACCAAACAGAAAATAACATACTTAAAAACTTTATTTTTAAATATATATATATATTTAAAAATAAAGTTTTTAAGTATGTTATTATACTTTTTTACATATGTATGTAAGTATGTTTTTAAGTATGTTATTATTATGTTTTTAAGTATGTTATTATATATAAATAATACTTAATATATATATAATAAAAATCTCTTCTTTCTTATAGTCAGACATTGATAATGACCTTGTCGGAGATTCTTGTGACACAAATCAAGACAGGTATGAAAAACTATCAATCCTTTTTAACTACATCCCCAAGCTACTACAAATTTTCTGTTTAGAGCTTACTTTGCCTGGTCCCACCCTAACTTTATCATAGTGCTTAAGTTAAGGGGACAGCTTTCCTTAATTATATAAACATTAAAAAGTGTCAGTCTTAGCCTACACATAAGCACTGTCATGATGTATAATTCTTTTTTTCCCCAATGGAGTGCTTGTGCATGCTATATTACACCATTATATTTTAAATCCTCTGCTACACAGTGATGGTGATGGACATCAGGATTCAAAAGACAACTGTCCATTGGTGATAAATAGCTCCCAGTTGGACACAGATAAAGATGGACTGGGTGATGAATGTGATGATGATGATGATAACGATGGCATCCCCGACTTCCTTCCTCCGGGCCCTGATAATTGCCGTCTGGTGCCCAACCCTGACCAGACAGACGACAACAGTGAGTGCATCATGTCTGCCAAACCCAAGTGTTCCATGAGATTTTCAAACTACATTAGAAGTCCCAAATTACAGAGAAAGACCTTATGCAGTGGCTGCCCCAGATTAATCTGTATTAAATCTGCCTGACAAAAAGTCATGTTCAGTTGAATGGTAGAAGGCACGGTAAGGAAAAAAAGGAAAAAGGGAAAAAAAATCCACCTCATCCAATTTCTCTACACATCAAAATTCATCTAGTTGAATCTTGGAAGCTTAGGCCAACAGAAAGAGTTTTTGCTATACACTGAACACATTTGGGTTTGAGATCAAAAGATGAATATGAGACAATAGATCAGAATTTTAACTTCATTTTCTGATATTTACATCCAGATGTGTTAAACAACTGGGAACATTGCACCTTTAGTGTTAGACCACCCAAACTTTAGATACCAAAAATATTTGCGATATTGGACAGATAAAATATTGGACAGTCTTAAAATAAATAACACTTAATATTTGGTTGCATATCCCTTCCTTCCAATAACTGCATCAAGCTGATGACTCACTGATGACTCTGACAAGTGAATTTGTCTTTTATGGTGCTGTTCAGGCTTGTACTGCAACTTCTTTCAGTTTTTGTTTGTTTTGGGGAATTTCTCAAAAAAATTGTCTCTCATCTCTGTATTTTCAATATAATTCCAATCCGGCTTTACTTACTGTCTTACTTACTAAGTCTACTGATGATGAGTGGTTTGCATCTTGTGGTAAGAACTTATATATCCGTTCTCAAAGTCGTTTTCGAGAATGGTGGATTCTTCTTCAAAGTGTAGATTGTGATACCTTCACACCTTCACTGTTGTTTTGGAGTTTTTCTTCAGAGCTCTCACAATGTTTCTGTGATCAACTGTTGTTTTTCTTGGCCGACCTGTTAGATGTCTGTTAGTACACCATTGGTGTCTTTATTTTTCAGGACATTCCAGATTGTTGTATTGCCAAATGCTTGTGCAATGGCTCTGATTGATTTTCCCCTTTTAATTGATTTTCTTCGTCAAAATGACCTGCTGTTCTCCCATAGACAGCTCTTTAGTCTTCATGTTGGTTTAGCATTTTTAACAACAAATACAGTCTTTACAGGCAAAAACCAAGAGTAGGCATTCAGAGCTATTAATTATTTAAACAATCAGTGTAACAGGGCACACCTGGGCAACATGAAACACCTCTCGGTCACATGTTCCACTATTTTTGATCATGGTCAGGTTCAAACAAATGGTGCCATGTTCTAAGTTGTTTAACACAGCTAGATATCGGGAAATGAAAGCTGCAATTCTGATCTATCATCTCATATTCGTTTTTTTTATCTCAATGTATAGCAAAAACAAAAAACAATCTCCACAGAAATACAATTAAATAAATTGCATAGATTATTTAAAAATGTAAAATTCTAAACACTGCATAATTGATAAGTATTGACTCCCCTAGAGTCAATACTTAGAGCATTTTGCACATATTGATTTTGGCATTTTCTCGTATTCCTTCACACAAATTTTCTCCAACTCTCCCAAATTAGATAGAGAAAGTTAGTGGACAGCAATTTTCAGGTGTGATGTCACTGATTTTCAAATAGATTTAAGTCTAAGGGCTTTTACTTAGCTATTAAATAAATATTATCTTCTATCTATCTATTATCTAAGTCCTCATTCAAAACCACATACATTTTAAATTCCATTTTCAATAAAGAAAGAGCAGTAGACAGGACAGTTAATAACAGGGTTGCCAGGGTCATCTCTTTTTTACACGTAATTGGGCTAGTTTAAAAGTACTCCATGGTCAACATGATCTTGTTTTATAACAAATATTCAGAATTAAATCTAATAAATCTCTGCAAACAAAGGCAAATTATAAGTGCATACAGTGTGTCTATGATGAACAGAACCATTTCTATTGTAAGATATATTGAAAAGATGGGAGAAGCGATTATGGAGCTGATAATGTCCATACATAAGAAATGCATGTGCACCACAGTGACCTTGTTTCCAATGGAAAGGCTGTAAATAAAGAAGAAAAATGTGTCTACCTTTGGGTTAGTTTCAGGTATTTTGTGTAGTTTTTGAGCTGCAGCCTAGCTGGAAATAGCGAAAACCTGGCAACCCTGATTAATGATATCAGCTATTCTTTGTGCATCTTGCATCCTGCAATGTGAAATGTGGCTGCCTATCATGGGGTTAGTCTAAAAATTCACTAGAAAGTAACCTGTAGCACAAGTCAAGTGTGATAACCATTCAACTTAATGTTGTTTGAAAGAATGTCATTAATAATTAATTAATTAATTTTAATTATTATTAATTAATAATGACATTCTGTCTGACCAAAATCTATGGTCATGAGCCTTTGCTAATTACTAAGGTTAGGTTCACTGAACCACTACTTCCTCTCCAGAAAAATGTTACAGCAGGACTGCCAATCATAATCTGATTTTGTTCCATCTTCACAAAAGAAATTTGCCTGGTGAAAATCCAGTGTGATGGCTGTTTTAGCTTTAATCAAAAATCCTTGACAAGAAAGACACTAACCATGCTGCACCTTACTTACCATAAAACTTTTCAAGAAGCCATATTATCCCAGCACTCACCCAACACAGAGCCCCATATAGTACAACCCTTTTCCCATGGCCCCATTGCAATCTGTTAATTTTCAAATTCCATGTTCCAAATTTCCAAATTCCATGTTCACAGGAAAAGATTTCCACAAACTTTCACTTTCTAGAAATAGGATGAATATCCTAATATTTCAAATATCAGATTTATGAATAAAATAGGATTCTTTCCTACAGTCAAGACATTTTTACTTCTTTATGCAGATATGAAAACCAGGGTTTACAGAGTAAACACAATACTTACTAACAGGTTTAAATCTAAATTGGACGTACTATAAGACTTTGAAGTAAAACTTATGCTTTAACTATAACACTCTAATAACACTCTACAGAGGTACCAAGAAAAAAGTTTGCTCTAACCTGCTCTATTTCTGTTCATGTCCTCAGATGATGAAGTAGGTGACATATGTGAATCAGATTTTGACCAAGACAAGGTGATCGACAGGATTGACAATTGTCCTGAGAATGCGGAGATCACACTGACAGACTTCAGGGCATATCAGACTGTTGTGTTGGACCCTGAGGGTGATGCCCAGATTGACCCCAACTGGGTGGTCCTCAACCAGGTGATGCAGCATTTTTGTTTGTCAGTGGACACTTCAGCTGATTTCATAATAAAAGTCAGTTCTTAGCTGCATGCCTGGTCTTACAAACTAAGTCTCTCAAGCAAGTAATCTATCCCTGCCCTGCAACATTCATATATTATGCCTGGTACAAAAATAAAAATAATTTTTTATTTAAATTGTTCGCGTTCAAATCTAGAAAAATATGAATCAGGGTGTTAACCTGGAATATCTTACTCTGGGTCTGGATTTAAGAACCATAATAAACTATAGTAATCTGAGTCCACTAACAAGACCTGGACCCTTATGTATAAAGCCACTAAGCATAGGATTTTGGTCTTAAGAAATGGGAAGAATCACGATTTACTCCACCTACATCTTGGCCTTATGTGTACACTTGAATAGAAGAGCATTCAGGAGTGCTTCAGTGGTGTCTCAAACTATTGAGAGTGGTGAAAGGTAGCAGCGATATTGATGCCGAGTTTATGAACAAATTTTCATCACCAGGTTATCTTTTTTTTTTATCATAGATGTAATTATTGGTCAAATGCAGCATTTGACTGCCTCTGATCAGTTGATATCAGTATAATCAGTGTAACAGCACAATGTATGTGTTGTGGCTCGACAGCCTCATCTTTATTTATTATAAGCATCAACTACATCAGTCTTTAAATACTTATACATATTCTCATCTCTTGAGATACATCACAGAATCACGGTCAGCCACAGAATACCAGCCCCATTGACTCAACTGATCACTATTCGCTCTTACACTACTGCCAAAATTATCACTGATTAATTCATTGATTTTATGTTCTGTTGGTTAAATATCAAATTTAGTTGATTAGCATTTGAACGGCCTGTGCACTGACAGCTGGTATTTATATAATTTACTAAGTGAATCTATTAGGTTTATGTCCTTTTCATTATGGCACGTAATCAGTAACCTGATGATGATGATGATGATGATGATTTTATTATTTATTATTATTTATTAATTATATAATAATAATAATAATAATAATAATAATAATAATAATAATAATAATAATAATAATGATAGGCTAGAATTTAACACTGGTTTGTTCCAGCGATGCAAATTCATACTTATAATTTACTCCTAGGAATAACTCCTATTCCTCACTAAGGGTTGGCCCTGTTCTTCCTTCAACAGTTGAATTAAATTAATTCAAATTTAATGAATTTAGAAAAATTAATTCAACTTACACAATACATTCATTAATTAATATTAATCAAAAAGACTTCCTTTAGTGAAAGCAGTAGGGACAATAGCACATATTGCTTAGTGGGTTCTATTAATTAAGTGAATTTCAAGTATTAAGAGACAATATAAATTAACTGTTTGTTAAGAGCAAACAATGTGTATTTTTGTGTTACCAATTGAATTGAACATTTAAAGTCACAATACTTTGAACCCAGTGTTCACATACGTCTGATTTTCAAGATAGGGTTACTTCATCAGGAGATTTTAAGTTTGAATCTCAACTATGCCATAGCCATATCTGGCTAGGAGCCAAAGGTAACAGATTTGGCCATGCTATACGGGTGGGATGAATTTTAGACTCTCTCTCCTTTGTCAGTTAGTGAGATACTAACCATTCGAGGGCATCTTTGAGCTCATGTATGCAGAAGAGGGTAGATAGTACTTTCCTCCAAGCGTGTTTCCTTCAAGATGTGGTCAGCTGGCTTTATGTGTCTTGGAGGAAGCACAAGTTTTTCAGACTTCACTTACCCCTTTCTTGGTAGTTGTCATATGCTATGGGAGAGCGGTCTGGTGGGTGAAAATTGGCAGGTGACCATATTGGGTAGAAAAAGCAGAGAAAAAAGGATTACTTAAAGAGCTAAAGATATTTGACTTAAAAATATGCACATTGCATATATTGGAACAACATAGTAAAAATAGCAGAGTGCTCAAATTTTGTAACACATCATCTAAATGGAGTGATGATGAATATGTAGGCTGCTGTACTCTCAGAAATGGAAATGCTGCACACTCAGAAATGAAGAGGTGGCTGATTAGTTAAGTGTACTCTCAAAATTTTAGCTTGTAAAAAGCCAGGTCAAGGAGCCCATGTCTGACGTGCCACAAATTCTCAGACTTCACTCTGTTGGTCTAACATGCTTGCCTCCTCTGTGCTTTGTTACAGGGGATGGAGATTGTGCAAACAATGAACAGTGACCCTGGCCTTGCTGTGGGTAGGTACAAGCGCATGCACACACACATACAGTGCTGTGCAAAAGTCTTGAGATACCCATCACCCCTATTTCTTAATATTTTGCTAGGAAAATGAGACAATGGGTAAACTGATTTATTGCAACATGTACAAACTTGCATTTAAATACAGTATATAGCACATAACACATAAGAGAGTTCATATAATTCTATAAAGCTAGTCAATATTTGGTATGACCACCGTTATTCTTCAACACAGCCTGAACTCTCTTAGACAAGCTTTCTTGAAATTTCTTTAAGTAGTCTTCAGGAATAGTTCTCCAGGCTTCTTGAAGGACATCCCAAAGTTCTTCTTTGGTCAAGACGATCCCACACTGCTTCAATAATGTTGATCTGGGTTTGGGGAGGCCAACTCATGACTGACAGTGTTCCGTGGTGTTTTTTTCTATTGAGGTATGCAGGAAGTCTGGAGAACTATTCCTCAAGACTACATAAATAACAAGAAATTCTGGCTCTTTGGAAGCAAAATATGAAGAAATGAGGGGTGGCTCAAAATTTTTATATGTATTTGCCATAATGTGAAGCCACTCAAAATCCATGTAAAAATTAGAAGGGCACTTGGAGAGTGCACACCTCCGCCAAGGACAATAGTCGACTCTTCTATAATATGCAAGGCTACAACCACAACCACTTTATGTGTCTGGATATATTTCCAATAGAGTCATCGTATTTCTATATTGGCTATATTTTGTCACTATAGAAACATTACTGCCATCTACTGGATATAGATATATGGCATTGATTCAGCACAGGCTTCCATCAACGCCAAATGCTGTATCTTGCAACATTAGCGAAATTGAATAGTTTTCGAAATAGCGAAAACTAAATTCGGGGATCTGCCCCATGACTTGGATCCACTACAAAATTTAATGAGTTCCTCCTTGGCCCACGCTACACCCTCCCACCAAGTTTCATGGAAATTTTTTGTTGGTTTTGTGCAATCCTGCTTCAAATCAGACAAATAAACAGACAGAAAACAAATAGCAATGAAAACATAAGCTTGGCAGAAGTAAACATTATTTTTATAAAACTTTCATCCTACCAGACACATTTGTACAGTTTAGATTTCAGCATGTTCTACAATTTGTCACAGGCCTATTGTTGTAATTTTAGGTTACACAGCATTCAGTGGAGTTGACTTTGAGGGCACATTCCACGTGAACACAGTGACTGACGACGACTATGCTGGCTTCATATTCGGATATCAGGACTCATCAAGCTTTTACGTGGTAATGTGGAAGCAAACAGAGCAGACGTACTGGCAGGCTACACCCTTCAGAGCTGTCGCTGAGCCTGGTATTCAACTGAAGGTCAGACACACTACATAACATCTGGCCCACTGGCTTCTAAACTAGTTATCTTTAACTACAGAACTATACTATATATGTATACATGGACAATAGACATGTACTATGCATAGAACTAATACTTATATTGCTCCAATTAATCAAGGTCTTGCTATGCTATAACCAAACGTATTAACATTGAAGCTAACTGTTGACACAAAATTGTGATAATTGTATAAATAAGATCTTTACCATCCTATATCTCGGTTTCTCTTAGGCAGTGAAGTCTAAGTCTGGTCCTGGTGAACATTTGAGAAACTCCCTGTGGCATACAGGTGACACTAATGATCAGGTGCGCTTGCTCTGGAAAGATCCACGTAATGTCGGCTGGAAGGACAAAGTGTCCTACCGCTGGTACCTACAGCACCGTCCACAAGTAGGATACATCAGGTACATCAACTAGTTCATTACCAAAGTAAAAATCGTAATGTTTGGTAAATCATTGTGGTATAACAGAAATAAAACACAGCTGTTGCAGGAAAATATCTAACTAATACTTAATACGCCTCAGGCCACATCACACAACCCGGTCATAGATTATTTTCCTACAGCAACATGCC
>JAQQZX010000011.1:15382704-15397195 GCA_030068355.1 Notoglanidium maculatum
CACACACACACACACACACACACACACACACACACACACACACACACACACACACACACACACACACACTCACACAGTGTTACATACATTCAAATGGCAAATGTTTATTACCTTTAATTCACTTGGTAAGCAATTTTATCTAAAGTGACTTAAAATTGATGGTAGAACAGTTTGGACAGTCTACTCAACCTTCAGATAAGCCCTCAGCGGACATATACACAACACATGAAATCAAATAGTTGGACAATGACATAGTTGTTGTTATTTTCGCTGTCTACCACAGTAATAAATGGTAATTAAATGAATTCAATTTGGAGCACGAAATAATGAATATGAGCTCAATGTGCAGTTTTTCAGCTTTAATTACATCCAAATTGAATAAATGGCATAAGACTTACAGCACTTTTTATGGAGTTTACCCTTTAAAGAGACCAAAAGTAATTGGACAATTGGCTGGGGTTTCATGGCCAGGTGTGTATTATTGACTCATTATTTCACTTACATGTAAGCTGATAAATTGTCTAGAGTTGATTTCAAGTGTGGCATTTGCATTTGGAATCTGTTTCTGTTAACTCTCAACATGAAGTCCAAAGAGCTGTCAACGCCAGAGAAGTCATGATGTACAAGGCATCATTAGGCTGAAAAATTAGAACAAACCCATCAGAGAGATAGCAAAAACATTAGGAGTTGCCAACCTGTTGGTGCTATTTGGTATATTCTTAAAAACTATATTAAATCTTGTGGTTTTGATTTTTCTTTTGCAGACACTATTCCAGAAGATTTCCAAGAGTTTAGCACACAGCCAGTCTTGTATCCTCTGTAAACAATCTCACACCTCCACACATGGCCAAACGGTTATGTATCTGTGTGAGACACAGCCAGGTGGTTATGTATGTGTGTGTGAGACACCAGCCTGTTTGCATTGTTATGTGTGTAGGGTTAAGATATGTGTATATACAATGTGTATGCTTTTGATAATTCACCAATTTCTATTAGAACCTATTACTCTTTTTTTTTTCTTTTTTTTTTTTAAAAACCTGCGTACTGAGTGAAGTTTCTAAACTCATCATCATTTATTTACATTTGAAATTTGACTGTAACCAAGCCATCTCTGCTGTTTGTTCATCTTATTGTTTGGGAAAACCAAAATAAATTTTCATAGTACATAATGAGTACTTGAGTTCTTTTCTGACTTGAGCTGTGGAAGTTTCCTCCAGGTTTTTCAGTTTCCTCCCACCTTCGAAAAAGGTGGATTGGCTACACCATATTGCACTAGGTGTGAAAGAGAGTGTAAATGCATGATGCCATGTGATGTTCTGGGGTCCTATTCAGGGTGTATTGCCACCAGGGTTACCAGGATAGCCTCTGGATCCATCATAACTCTGATCACTATGTAGCAGTTACTGAAGATGAATGAAAAAGTATACAGAGAGTACTTGGGCCAGTAAAGCTTCTGAAAAGTAGTCTTAAGGCATTCTTCAAAAAAAAAATCTGGTTAAGACAGAAATGTGTTACAAGTTCTAAGAGCAACTCTTAATGACAGGATCAGACTACACAATATTTTCGTGTCTTGGTTGGGAGACGGGCAGAACTACATGCTTGACCTCGACCAATCATTATTCACATCCTTGTAGGTTGTTGGGGATGAGTGTCAAGAAATTGTCAGTCATGGATACAAAAAGAACGTCAAGGAACCCATTGTAGGAGTTGTCACGCTAGGCGAGAAAATACAAAAAATTCTGACATGCTAGACCTGCTTTTTCTGGGTATTGTGAGGCTTCCGAGATACCGCATTGCTGTTCTTTCATTTTGTCAATCTACAAGGCCTGTTCGTCTTTCCCGACGTTCAAATTTGGGCCTCGATGCTGGAAATTTGTCAGCCATGACAAAATCATGTCAACATCGGGCTGAATTTGTACAGCCTGATCCTGGCATAATGAAGAGTAGGGATTAATTCTAGGAGAAAATCTTGCAGTTATAGTGGTTACAGAAGGTGAATTAATAATAATAATAATAATAATAGCAAGGTAAACTAGTGATATTTCATAAGGCGATTGTATACATTTGTGTGAAATTTGTGTAAAATACAAAAAAAGCACAATTACTGTAATAAGTGGATTTAATGCAACCAAAGACATTCAGATACATCTAGAACATCTAATTATCTGTTAAATACAAGCTGCACTGAACTGATATGATAACCCTTGAGCTGATTTAGTGTAAGAAATTAATGGCAGCTTGAACAGTAGATTTGGATTCACTTGATTATTCTGGACAAGAAAAACTGTTTGCCAGTAAATTATTGAAGCAATTGATGCCTCCAGCAGTCTTGTCCAGATGGTGTGCTCTATCAAAATGCCAGATGGAGACTGCTACATTTATAAACAGTGTAAGAAACATGGGATAAGCAAAATAGTCCATTATTTCCACAAATAGTAAATAAGTCAAATACCTAAATTGGTGGAGGAGGATTTGGGATGACCCAGGACAAATCACTCCTGAAAGAAATAACTAAATCCCATATCCTTCACCCTTCATTACAGAGTTTTCTTTTTAGTGGCGATCTGTCTAGCCTGGCTATCTAGCGCCAATCAGAAGAAGGTTTTAGCCTAATATCCAGAGTTCTCCCCCATTTCACATTTCATTTCCATGAAACAAAAGATACCTTTAAACCTAAAAAACTGAAAGACAGTGCCACTGAAAGGCTATTCAGATTGTGAAACATGCAAGCTATACAATGTGGAAGCTGCATTTGCTGTACAAGGCTGAGTGTTTTTGACTGATTCTAATTTACTTTTTCCTGAGTATCCAACTTTGACCAGTGCTCACCACTTTTAAGGAGGAGATGTGTTTTCAGAAGGCTGTTTAGCCACTGATTAACAACTGAATTAAAGTTGAACATAGATGATTAACTCTAACATAAATTCCATACCATGGTCTGCTCACATATTACTCCAACCACTGACAGGGGCAGTGTTCACCTTCTTGTCCCAAAAGAAGCTGAAGGTGAATTGCTGGTGAATTGCTGGAGTGGTAACACCTCTGTATTGGGATGACATGGTGTGGCTGGGCCCACCTATTAGTCATGGCAATGACATCCAAAACACAGTGGTCCAGCCACTGTTTAGACAAAGAAGCCAGATGAGTCTTTTGCTGAAGTCATTGCTAGCAAAAAGGCAGAAACAAAATTTTAGTGGACCTGGAACTCCAATTCAAGGTGGAAATAATAAATAATAATTTATCCTATACCAAGCTCTTGGAAAATCATGTCAGATGAAGGTGCCTCACTCCTTTGAGAAAGGAGTTTTCTGAACTTTTATTGCAGATGGACTTAAGCAGTCATTCAAGAAAAGCAATAATTTTAGCAATTGGCAAATGCATGCCATTCATGGGACTGCTTCCATGTGTGGGTATACAAGGCCTGTGAACTAGGGGCTCTTACATTCAGGAGTGTTTCCTGGAATGTTATGTTACAATCATTAGTTCATAGTTCTTTCCAAGGGGCCAACCCATAAGTACAGCTGATCTGGATGGGTGTTGCAAATATCTCGCCGACTACTTGGGACAGCACATCTACTCTGAGCAATAGCAACTAGGATGCTCTGACCACTGTCAGGAGCAGCAAGGGAAACTAAATTCTTGAATGTCTCTGGCCAAGTTTGTGAATTCTTTGCAATGTGGGAAGCATCAGAAAAGGAAATAAGTATTGTAGAGGGTGATCCTGTCCTTTTGTCCTGTAGCAGCAGGCTGTGCAGCTCCAACAGGGAGGCAGCAATAGGCAGTGGCTGACCTTTTCCTTTTCCAGATCTGGTACACTATTTTTGGGTGCAGATGCCACTCTTTCATGGCCCTAGTAGATGAGGTGCTCTCAACAACGATGTGCAAGGATCAACCTTAAGTGGCCATCCAACCTTGTGCAGCCCTAATGATTTATATATCTGACTATCATGACAACAAATGACCAATATGTTGTTTCAGAATGAGTAATAAAAGATTGAGGGCTAGATGGCTCACCTTCAATTCCAGGTGGTTGATGTATTCTGATCTCAGAATCCCTCTGGTGCCACACTGCTTATCAAACTAGGGAGGGAAGCATCCATGTTGGATATCTGTTTCCGGTCAGAAGAGTGAAACACAACCCATCAGAGAGAATGAGTTGAGTGCTGCTTACTCAATAAAAACTCAGCAGGTTTGTAGAGATAACTAACAAACTGTGTGGTGTATGATAACTAATAATGCTAGCAGTGCTGATCAGGAAAAGCCAAATCAAACCAAATCAGGTATTGTTGCATTTTACTAGATTTTACTAAAAAATACATTTACTGTGGTGGAGAATAGGAAAGGAGGCAGCCAGCTTTGTTCGCATGACAGCGGTATTCATTGCAAATACTGTATCATACTGCATTGACTTTTTTGTGTGGTCTCGAAATACATGTACAAGAAGGTATCTAGCTGAGTCCCACCACTCCTGGTGGTTAGGAGGGGTTAAATAGAACCACATATCCAAAAAACATATTCCCTATTCCCTGTCAGGTAAGGCTGCATTTTTTGTTTGTCATACACAGATAATAGTCTCTTTTTTTTAAGTGCAAGTGCAAAGATAAAGATATTAGACTGGGTTAGAATAAAAATGGTTTGGGCATACTTCTGCATTACCTAAAATAAATGAGTGTCTACCATCAGCTTGGCACAGTGAAACAGTAAGATGTATTTAGTATTTCAGTGAAGCAGTGGGTGACATTATAAAGTTTACATCAACCTTAAAACAGGGTTGTAAAAATTGGACAGGACTTTTAAGGATATGGTCAAGAAGCCTGCAACAAAAGGAAACGGCTTTTAAGACGTCAGCATGCCAGTAGTTTGGAAACTGTGTAAGTGAATGTTTGTATTCATTTTGTCCAACAGGTGGCACCATATTCTGTTATTTCCATTGATCTATCTTTTTCTGTCCTTTCCACCTTCTCCAGTCTTCTCTTTCTCATCATGTTAAACTTTAATGCAGGGGTGTGGCTGCAGGCTTTCATTCCAACCAGGCAGGAGTCACACCAGATTCCACTTGTTTAATAAATTCATCTTGGGCTCCTGTAAAGTGCACCTCCTATTTGGCTGGAATGAAAGCCTGTAGCCACACTGGACCTTTGCTGATAAGATTGCTTTAAGGACATAATTAATTGTTTATTTATTTGTTTTTGGTGTCATCTGTGTATTATGTACAGCAATATTTGTTAGAGCATTAGAACAGATAATACCAGCTTGTTTAGTATTATCAGGATGACATTGTCATTTCAGACTATAATTTGCTTTTCTATATAAATCACATTTTTTTATTTTTGAAAGCTTTGATAAATTTACTTATCTTAAAAAGACATCTTGTATCTGAAAAAGAACAATATTTCAATATTACAAGTCATTCCACATAATGATTTAATCAACATATTGATTAACTGACTGATCATTTACCCTAACTCCATTTCCCTGTAATTCTTCTGTTCTTCTGTGATTTTCAGTGATTGCCCAATTTCACTCTATTCAGAGTCGTGACTCAAACTTAACACACACACAGAGTGAGAGTGAGGGGGGGACAGACAGTACGTGTGAACGGAACACAACAGCTCAGTTTTTACACCACATTCTCTGTCTTTCTCTCTCACACACAAACGGGAAATCTTTGCCTATGGACATAGGTGTCGAAGACTTATCTTTATTTTATGTTGCTGCTATAAATTTAGCTTGCTTTTAATAAGAAATGACAGCTGAAACCTATATCAGAACATCTGCTTTAATGGTTGAAATTGCACTTTAACCCTCTGTGCAGCCATTAAAGTGCAATTGCATGCAGTACATTTTATATTATGTTTCTACGTGTCCTAACCTCATATCATGGTTTGAGGCTCTTTAATGTCTAGGCATGCCCACTTACACTAGTCAACAGTGATAATGGTGCACACACACACACACACACACACACACACACACACACACACGCACACACACCTTCTAACCTTGTGAGGACCTTCCACTGACATATAAATATTAATTAATGTAGAAAATTAATGTTATAATTTAATCGACAGAAGCTGAAAAGAAACTTTTTAGCTCTTTTTTTGTTAATGCTGTATTTTAATAATAATAATAATAATAATAGTACTAGTAATAATAATAATAATTATTATTATTATTATTATTATTCCTCATGGGGACCAGCCAAATGTCCCCATAAAGTCAAAATAGTTAGACGTTCCTATGCTTCTGGAGAGGACATTTGGTCCACACCAAGAAGTCCCCCCCCCCGCCCCCCCCAATGACCTTCTCGCACGCGCGCGCACACAGAGAGCAATAACTACAATATACAAAGCCCTCTGGACATCTGCTATTCACGCGCCGAAGGCTACTGCAGACACAAGATCACGACTCAGTCACTCACAGCCCTATTCTGGACTGAATGACACTGAGCTGTCGAATCACACACACACACACACACACACACACACACACACACACTCGGATACAACACACCCTGGTGCGACCCTATTTTGAGTCAAATGACTCGAAGCTGTCAAGACTCGCACTTGCTCACACATTTGCAAATGCCATGTATTTCTTAACAAAATGACACCAAATCCTCAAGACCCAAACGAGTTCTTCCCCATGCACAAACCATCATCACTTTCTATCACATTCCACCATCCAAATGCTGCATAAAAATTAAAACGCGGGTTTAAAAAATGAGAGAAAGAAAGACATAATTTTAGAAACGCATTATAATCAGCTCCCCACGTCTCGTTCTCATATCTCCTGCATGAGCGCTCGCTCTCTCTCGCCCCAAAATGGAGGAATCTGGCGGAGAACATTTCTCTAACGCTGCCGCAAGGTGCCTCTTCTCCAAATTTGTCTCATTTTCCGGTAGCAACGGGAATCCTGCGGTGATCCCATCTGCTATTGGCCGCGCGCGTCACGACTGAGGAAATACTGCCATTTATGTACTCAGAGTCAGGAACAGGAGACGTTCAAGCGGCAAAGAGATGCAAACGACGGCCAATTAACGACGCTAGCACCCAGAGACATGAGGGATCGCGTGGAATAATATTTCCTTCATATTCCGGAGAGAGATATTTTTGCTCACAGAAAGTTGTGTGTGACTACTACACGGTGTGATCATCACTAGTCTGTTACAACACTACTATGTTATCCCTCACACCTTACATACTACACGTAGGCACATTATACTTAAAGCAGTATACATAAATGTTTATACAGTATTAATTTTGTATATACCAACATTTTAACAAATACACACAATATACTGCCTAATTACTTGATATATCTGGAAGTGAGGATATAGTGTACCTTTAAAATGATTAAGATATATGCTTTTAGAATAAAGTTTTAAAAGTACACTGCATTCACATTTCTAAGATAAAGTTTTCTTTACAGAAGAAACAGAAGCTGTACTCTTTAGGGCGCCACCCCAGTGACAAGGACAGGGACAGTTTGTACCCTTTTCTGATCATGTGTGTACGTGTGTGAGAACGAGCGAGCGAGCGAGAGAGAGAGAGAGAGAGAGCGAGAGAGAGCGAGAGAGAGAGAGAGAGAGACTTTATAGTGTTTATTGTCTTTATTTTCAAATTATGTTCTACATTCCATTATTTTAATGCACACACACACAATAGTATATGCTACTCATTGCATCTATAAAACCATTGGCTATAACTGTCACTGTTAGCTATAGTTGTCACACATAGGGATAAAAAAGGACATCATGTCCCATCATGTTCATTCCCGGTCTCGGCTCATTTAGCCTATATGTTGCATAACGGCGCTAATCTTGCGGAAATAGTATAATACCGTATAAATGAGCCCAGACCGGCTGTATAATTCAATAGTTTAATCCATCTACAAAAAAAGAAGAAAAAAAAAAGAAAAAAGATAGCATTTCCCGTCTCGCCACATCCATTATAATAGGAGCTAAATCTGAGAGCCGAGAAGGAGGGGGCTGTGTGTGTGAGCGAGAGAAAGAGAGCGAGAGAAGGCTATTTTAAAATTCCGGAAGCGTTTCCTCACATGGAGCGCTGGGCCGCCTTGTGCGCGTGACGCCGCCGAGTCGCCCAATAAGCGCCGAGAACAGCTCGGTTTCCAACACGGTATTCCCTCTCGTGCAGATCCTGGGCGGGCCCGGGGAAGCTCGGTCACGCAGCGTGGGTGGTGTGTGTGTCTGCCGCGCCGGTATAAAAGCGAGCCGGCAGCAGAGGAGAGATGCAGTCAGTAGAAGCTTGGCTACACAGAGCCGGCTCGAGCTTCAGCACTAACGACAGCGGCAGCATCAGCAGCATCAGCAACAGCAGCATCAGCACCAGCAGCACCTATAGCCATCATGGTTCTCATCTGGACACAGTTTGGTGTGAAGCATAAGAACGTCAAGTGCAAGGTGCGAGTGATCCATGGCGAGGAAAGCTGGTCCTCAGAGGTAAGTGTTCCCAAAATTTGGTTCTTTATCTGTTTATTTAAAATTATAATTCTATACAACAAGCCTTCAGCATAAATCAGTATTGCCCCATGTCTGTTGAATTCCTATAAATGAAGCTGGTTAGAATTTTATAACTGAAGTTTGCTGCATGTACTGTACTCTTTTTTAAAGTTGTAAACTGGGGTTTTAAGCTACAAACACTTGTCACTGAGGTTACACACCCAAGGGTACAAAATAGGCTACAATATCTTTTTTTATCTCAAACAGTGCAGAGTGCATTTAGCTAAAAAAAAAAAAAAAAACCCTCTATAGACTCTTCTTAAAAAATACCAACAAATTCTGCTTGTTTAACATTCCCAATGGTGTCTAACGTAAATGAAAACAGGTGTCAAATTGATACGCCTCAATTTACCAATTAAGTGTCTCCATCACTGAGTGAATTAAGCAAATTGAAAAGATTAAAAACTTACTCAACAGTTTATTTGATTCTCTCTCTCTCCCTGAACAGGAGGTGCATGAGGACCCTGAGATACCCAGTCCTCCTTCTTCACCAGTGTGTCTGGACCACTATGCTGTGTTAGGGGTGTCGAGCGACTCAAACGAGGAGGAGATTAGACGTGCATACAAGCGCCTGGCACTGCGCTACCATCCCGACAAAAACCCAGATGTGGATGCAGAGGAGAAGTTCAAGCAGATTGCACAAGCCTATGAGATCCTCACAGATCCTGAGAAGCGCAGCCTCTATGACCAACAAGGTGAGCACTTTCACTTCTAAAAGACACACTATCCCCATTTTCACACACACTACTTTGAAACACGTACATAAACTTTGACAGATGTTGAAAGCCCAGACTGTATGCAGAATGCATGAATTAATCGCCAACCTATCATTTCCACATATTTTTGGATTCCCCATTCACTTTCTGGAAATTCCCATATAACTTTCATCTAAGGATAAATATCCACTATTGTTTGGCTAAAAAACAAACAATCACACACCCCTCTGTTTTCCAGGTTTGTCTAAGGTACCGATGTCGTCTGCTAAAGCAGACCCCACCCCCAGTGGCCCCAAGACTGACGGCCACACCTGGCGCATGTTCTTCAACTTCGAGTTTGACTCAGATGAGGACCTCTTCAACCCGTTTCTGAGGAACCCTCAACCCCACCTGAGCCGTAACCATAACAACAAGACAGGACCCCACCCAGGAGGTGCAACCGAAGTGCATGACCTCCATGTGACGCTGGAAGAAATTCTGACCGGTGTCACAAAGCGCGTGAAAGTCACTCGGCTCCGGCCCACAGACAAGAACGTGCTTCAGCCAGAGGAACGAGTGATCGATGTAGAGGTGAAGAAAGGATGGAAGGAAGGGACAAAGATCACCTTTCCAGGGCAGGGACATGGGGCTGCAAGCCAAGGCCTGAATGACCTCACGTTTGTGGTCAAAGAGAAGCAGCATGCTCATTTCAGACGGGATGGGTCCAACATCATCTACTCAGCCACCATAATGCTTAGAGAGGTGAGTGTGTGCGCTAGTAGTACAGCTTGTCCTGTTCTCCACCCACGCAGTCTCCGCTAGATGATAAGCCTCTGCAGAACACTGTGGCTAAATTTAGAAACTCCCCCCCTCTCCTGCAGGCTCTCAAACAGACACACTCCTCCGCCTCTTGCTTCCCCTCATTTTCCCTCTGCAGCACTTAGCATCTTTTCACACACACACACACACACACACACACACACACACACACACACACACACACACACACACACACACACACTTTTCCTTTCTGTCATTCACTCTCGGTCACTTTCTCATATCTGATCTCTAATTCCCTTCCCTTAATTTTTTCCCAACATGTCCCTTGATCTTCATATCCTTTTGGTATTTCCCACTTGTCAGAAGGGAAGCTCTCAATCTCCCTCTTTTCCCATCACAATCTTTGTACTTTATTTCAATTCAATTATGTCTCTTCACCCCATCATCATCTGTCTGTCTCACACTCTTCACCCTTCTTGTCTCCCACCCCTTCGTCTGTCCCCGACTGTCTCACACCATCATACTCACCTCCACCTCCCAACTCTTCTCTCCTGCTGTTGCTCATCATCCCTCCCATCCATACTTCATCTCTCACCCTCCCTTGCTCATCTCTCTCATCTCTCTCCCACACACTTCCTCTCTCCTCCTCTCTCCCACTCAGACAAGAACAAGAGAACAGGAACACATTAGCAATAACCCGTCTTGTAATGGCATCTTGCATAACAGAGGATCATTCACACTGACCCACATTCTCCTCATTCAATCTCAACTCAACATTATGCAATACAAAAACCCAATAATAGGTATTCTCCAATGGTTAGGAAACAGTACTCTAGCATGGAGATGTCTCACAGATATACTCAAGCTATTGTTATGTGATATAATCCTCATTCTGAATAATGAAACCTCTTTGTGCATGCATATCATACTAAGATATAGTGGAAAATAATACTAACCTTCTCCATCTTTTTCTCTTTCTGTAGGCATTATGTGGATGTACTGTTAATGTCCCCACCCTTGATGGACAGACAAAACCTGTGCCCTGCAGTGATGTCATCAAGCCTGGCTCAGTGAGAAGACTAATAGGAGAAGGGCTTCCCCGGGCTAAGAACTCAACCCAGCGTGGTGACCTGTTGGTCGAGTTCCAGGTGGTGTTTCCTGAGCGTATCCCACCATCCAGCAAAGAGATCATCAAACACAGCCTTGGACAATGTTAACACCTACATGCAGATACACACAGATCTAATGATGACTCTAGCATCAAATTTGTTTTGTCTCTGTGAGGCATATTGTGTGCCGGACTGTACACACATGCACACAAAATATCAGTGTCATAGGTAGTCCCTAGATTTTAGACAAACATACGCATCACACTAAGACATACCACCTGTAGTTATAAGAAATACATGCAAACACAGACACTGATATACACAGAGGTGCTACTCTTAAAGTGTCAACACACATCCTGTATGTAGCAGGAACTGACATGCTCTATGGGAAAGGGCTTGATGGGCTCCTGTAGGAAATTGCTCTTCCTATGATGACCATCTCAACTCGTTCCAAACAATGACAAATTTGTACTTGGGTACAGAATCGTCAATTAATTAGTCTCTATGAGAGAACCTGTGTCATGTTTCAATGAATTATTTATTAAGGATAATTATATAAAGATTTCAATGTGCTGTATCATCTGGCATGCAGGCTAAGACTGTATGAGAAGCATGTTTTTTTTATTTACAAATAAAGACTTTATTAAATAAAACACTTTGTCAGTGCATTCCCTGATAATGTTTCCTAATGAGACTTATGTAACTCTGATGGTTCAGTCCTGCAGTGTAGTGCTTATACATGATTCAACTTGATAAAATCCTTCCATGCTTTTGGCCCTGCATGTAGAGTATTGGAAAGAATATTGTTAAGCAAATACCAACAATCTTTATCCTGTATTCAAACCGTGAGAATAATATTAGGCAATAACTTTAATATCAACTGCCCACTGTCCAAATAACTATGAAAACACACAAATCACAACAGCATCTTTCCTACAAACTCCTTTGATTGTATGTAAGCTGTTATACAACGGCTTTTATAGCCATGGCTGATTGATCTCTCTTGGAATGGTGAACAGGTCTTATCCAGTTGGCTTAGGTGAAATCACCTGAAAATCCAGACACAAATTGCAAGTGGACATAAGTTATAAAGTCATCTCAAAGCAATAGTAAATGCTACCAAAAGCAAATGCATGTCTTTCAAGCCAAGGTGCTTTCCCCTTTGGTGTAAGGTTTCCCCTTCTGGCAAGGAATTTTCTTTTTGCATTTGATCAATAATTCACCAATATTCACCCGAAAAATTGGAAAAGACAATTTTTCTATTGGCTCACAAGACCAACATTTGTGATGTCACAGGTTAAAGGTTAATTGCCTATTCTGCCATGCAAATTTTATTTGCATTTGGTCTAAAAATGTGTAGTTTTCAGGTTGTTTCAGAGTTGTTGCTGTTGTAGTTTCAGAGGTGGACACTGAATACAAGTAATACCCGGGCATACACATAGACAATAATATGTGCTGGCTAAAAACACAGAAAAGTCAATGTCTCACGAACCATGCTGCAGATGCTTTAGCACTTGGTGGTGTCAAGCATTTTCTATACTATTTTCTATAGACTCATTAGCCCTAATTTATGAAATGAACGTACAACAGAATACTGGGCGTTTGGTCATTTCCATGCATATGCACACATACGTCACATAAAATATTATATTTTGTAAAAGCCTATAATTACATTTATGTCATTTAACAGACACCCTTATCCAGAGCGACTTACATATATCTCATGTATACAATTGAGCAGTTGAGGGTTAAGGGCCTTGCTCAAGGGCCCAGCAGAGATAGCTTGTAAGTGCTGGGATTTGAACTCACAACCGTCTCATCGCTACTACAACATCTTAACCACCGAACTACCACTAGGGTTTACACAATTACTATGAATTACTGTGAGTTTCTTACTCAGCAACCTATATAAACAAAAGATTTGCCAGTCATCAGATCTCAGCAATACATATTTGGCTCTATTAGAAGACCTCTACATGTCTGTAAGACACAAGAGGGTTTTTGGATGGCAGGAATTTTTTATGGAGGGTGACGAGTGGCTATTAAGTCTCTTTCGTCTCCCAAGGCATCCAGGGTCGTGGTATGCCAGCACAGCAATGCTCCTGACCACAGCAATGATTTCTTCTTCCTTCTCAATATCATGTGCAACATTACTTTTCAGTATCATGTGCAAAGATTACTTTTAATTACTTTGAAATATCATTGTCAATTATGACTTTCATGTGCAAATTTACTTTCCTACTCTTTTATTTTTTTTACTTAAAGTTTAAGTTCAGTTGTACTAAATTTATTTTACTTAATCAAGTTCCATCTTATCTTATTCCTCGCTATCATGTGGCGCCCCCTGTCGGTCACCGCGAAAGCAACGGAAATTATGGACATTTCCGGTCTTTAAATAATAACGGAAATAAACTGAAATATAATTAACGTGTTAAACGTCAGATGCTACATTGGTGTATTTAGAAAGGCTTACCTGCGTAAGCGCCATGATTCAGTAAATATTGTACGAAACACAATTAATACCTATACAATTACTTTTGTACTTTGATGTTTTGTTTCACCTCATTTAAATACGTGATCAAACATTTTCACAAAGAATATTAAGATTCACAAAAAAAACATGTTCATAAAGAAGGGAGCCAAAACGAAGAAAAAAAATGCACAGATTAAAAATGCATTGATGTGTATGCATATAAATTTTGAGCTTATTTCATCCAATCACAAAGGAACATAATTAAGAAATCAGATCAGGATATGATCTAGGAAAAGCCTTTCCAGAAGAATGGATGCTGTTATAGCAACAAGTTGGGGAACAATTCCATATTAATGTGTGGGGTGGTCACATATTTTTGGCCATCTAGTTTATCTTCGTCTGTTGTGAACTTTATCATTGTGATCAGTGAATATCATAATCATTCTTGTATTTGTAACTATCACTATGAAATCAGTTTGTGACCCTTTAGTTCCGGTGAAAGAAAACAGACAATTGTGTGCTTATTGTTTATGGTAACAGTTTGGAGTGTGATGGTCAGGCGTCCACATATCTCTGGCCATAGCCTGTAGCGTATATTACTGATGTTTAATAAATCATATACAGCTGAGGTCAGAAGATCTTGTATACTAGCATTTTGATCTTGTGTTTATTGCGGACTACACAAAATAAATTAAAATGTGTGCACCAAATTATTGGTTTATTTTCTATTAAAGATACATGTTGTACAATAATTCTGCCCCAGGATACACATGATAGATAGATAGATAATTCAACCTTCGGAAATAGATTTAATTTGAAAAGGAGGAAAAGTTTTTTGTGTGTATATATATATATATATATATATATATATATATATATATATATATATATATATATATAAAACTATATA